>VXBZ01008838.1:11750-25518 GCA_013399135.1 Heliornis fulica | reverse complement strand
CCTCCCCCTTCCCCAGCTGGAACATTTCCTGATCATGAAGAGCTTGACTTTTTAGTTTATGTTTTATTTTGGCTGGCTTGCCACTGATACACAACAGAAGAGATGAGGACTTCCTATTTCTCAGCAAAACACCATTACGGCTACAGTCCTTTTCTCCTCAGACTCTTCCCATGTTTTCTGCCACAAAGTTGGATAAATAAGCCAGAAGGAAGACCAGACTGTTCTCAGCCTCCCTTTCTTTTCCACCCATGGGCAGTGCAACTGAATCATCCCTAAGGGAATATAAGAACTTGAGGTTTTCTTCATATTTCAGTCATTGTAATAGTCTTTGTAGTCAGTGTGAACACAGAACATGTCTGTGAGATGGGTCCACTGTAGACACAATGTAGCTAGGGAAGCATTGACATGAGTCTGTTGAATTAAACACTTCTTTAAAATAACCAAACCAGTATGAAAGAGGATTTTTCCCACCAGGATTATTTTGTGCAATAGATAAAGCTGAAAGAGTGAAATGCTTCCAGGAAGTGGAAGAATGAAAACATCTGAATGATCACATTGATCTGAAGAGCTAGCACAGAATTCTTGCTCTTAAACTGTACTGTTTGATCTTTCGTGTTTTGTATTATACTTCAGGAACACCGTCTCCTTCATAATTTTAATCAGAAAATATTTTTCTCTTCAGCAAGCTATGTGTGTTTAAGTTTTTAACTTATCCTATTATAGTTCAGGGCTGCTAGAGAGTTCTATATGCTCTAAGCACAGCTCAAAATAGCTTGCTTTTTATTCTGAAAGAAGGTGTATAATTACATTAAGCCTGAAAGATGGAATAGTTCAGAAAGTGAAATAAAGGCAAAAAAAAAAAAAATTGTTCAGTTAAACACCTCCAGTATACAGATCATTAAAATTATTTCTATTTAGAGTTATTGATGATAATTCAGTCATCATAATTTGCTTCTGGAATACAAGGCTAATGAGAGGAATTTCAAAATATGGTAATAATGAACAGTCTGTAATTAATCAAAATGCTATTTAAATCTTATCTTTGAAATAATTTTAATTGCCACTTTTTAGGATAATTTTATGGCAAAAAGAAGAACAATTGCATTTTGCTGTCTGTGAGAGATTCTTGTTCCTGCAAATGGTTATGCTCAGCTATAAATACATTTATGTGTAATTGTGGTACTGGAGCCTTCCTAACAATTGGAGTTATTTTTTTTTCCCCACTAAGAGGAGTCTGTGCTAGATGAGGAAATACAGGAAGCTCAGCAAGAAAGAGCTTGAAAAAAAGAAAGAAATACATAGTCATTATGCTAACCAAATGAAGATTGTCTTTAAAAAAAAATTCCTGTAGATTATGCCCATTTTCCTTTCTATTTATAAACCCCTCTACTTTGTAAAAACAGCATTTCAAACGGCATGGTTGTGCATGCAGAATTTTGCATAAATGTAAAAATTTTCATGATCTGTTCATGCTTTATGGATTTTTTTTCTACAAAACTGCCACATGCTAAGGCATCACCTCTAAAAGCAAGAAGATACGTCCTGTTACACCTGCAGAGCATCCACTAGGAACAGTTAGGTTTTCGCATAAAAAGCAGTTGCCAGTTCAGAACACTTGCATTCCCCATATTAGATACCCTTTAGCAGTGGTGTGGGGTTTGCCCAAGAAGCCTAAACTCCATAGTTTGCAAATATGAATGTTTGAAAATTTGTCAGATGGTGCTACAAATGGGCTTCATTTTCCAAACAGCCCTATGTGTCAAATATTTGCCAAAATACATAATTTCTAATGATACCTGCAAAATATTTTTAGCTGTAGGCTACTTAGAAAGATTTGAGCCTATAGCACAATGCAACACCTGATTCTAGTTCTTTTTTTCAGATTACAAGATGGATATTTTTTGAATGATACAGCTTACAGAAACCCAAGAAGTTGCTTTATATAAAGAGTTTTAAATGTCTGGCCCAAGCCCAATGCCCAAATCTGAAGATAAAGAATCATAGAATCATCAAGATTGGAAAAGACTTTAAAGATCAAGTCCAGCTGTTAGACCTCACCACTGTAGCCACTAAATCATTGTATTCAGAGTCTTATTTTTTATAGTTAACAATAGGGACAATGTGTGAAGGATAAAGTAGTGATAATATCAAAATCAAGATGCTGTTCTAACACAAAAATTCTTGTTCAAGACTTGAAACAGCATTTAATGGAAAGCTTATCTATAGCCAGCATTGTGCAGGATGCCAGAACGCATGGCCATTGCAGCACAGCTAATTACTGCTCCAGTGAGTGATATCAGTCATAAATACCATATTCACAGAGGTATTTAGCCAATAATTTCAATGGGAATGAGAACCTGGATCAGCCCACTTGATAGAGAGTCTAGCATTGAAGTACTCTGCAGGCATGGTTTGTAATGGGCATTGCTCCAAGAGGAACCACTTAATACAGAGAACTAGCAAGGTATTGCTCTGCATCAGGAGCATCTAGGAACCACTTACCATCTCACAAGAATTTAAAAAACCCCATGTTTTCCAAAACAGCTGGCAACTTTTTAATATGATATAGCAAAACAAATACATTACAGGTAGAGTTTGCAATGGCTACATGCTGAGATAAATATTTTGGCTTTTCTCGGAGCAATGCTGTTTGTATAGCAATTTTAAGTAGTACCTTTTTTTTTCTTCCTGAAGTGCAGGAAAAAGGATAGTTCACATGAACAGTGTTTGCAATGGGCAATGGGCCCTTTTTTGGAAATAAACCCGTCAGTTGGTTACTTCTATCACAATAGTTGTTTTTTTTACACATTGCACTTTAAGACTAATTATTCTCTGATTATTCCCTATGTTTCTGCTTTAGGTAAATGTTACCAAATTATATTAATACTCACTTTACAAATACTCCAGATGTTCCCAATCCAGTGGAATTTGAGGTGGGTTTTTTCTAGTTATTCATCTGTCAAAAAATAGTTCTTTATAGACCTTTAAAGTAAAAAAAAATGCCGTTCCCCAATGTAAAAGTTTGCAAATATATAATCATTTGAAGCTTTTGACATGGTTACTTTGATGAACACCTGTACATCAATTTTATGTTAAATGTCTTATTCTGACTTAGCTGGTCTCTTGACAGTTTCTTGAGCAATTCAGTAGCATTTGTGACCAGTGGCAAGGCTGGATTGCAACTGATAGCAAAGCGCAATGACTTCATTGGGCCATGAATTGAGATGTATGTGTGTGGCACTTGAGGTATGAAATGCATTTTTTAAGCTTTCTGGTACTTAATAATTTCTACTGCAAGTAAACTACCTCCAGGCCTTCTTGGGATTGAATCTTAATTACTTTATGCGCTAGAGTCACGGTGTTATTAATGGGAGGCTGCATGGTTTAACTCTGGAAGATTCAGCAAGAAAAGAGGAATTCACTGCACTTGCTAGTTTTTATGCAGATTTGGAGAGCTGGGGAATTTTTCTCTGTTGCAATAAATGAGAACAAGATTACTACATGGGGAGTGGCTACTGATAATACTGATTTTCTTCGCTCTCTGCTACACTTTCTTCTTTGCAAACCAGATTTTTATTACAGATGTCAGTTTCCCTGTTGGGTTGTGTCTTTGAATTGCAGTATTTGTTTAATCAAACCCTTGTGCCTAATGGATTTATGTACTGATTTAAGAGACAACCCCTTAGATTACCTTCTGTTGTTGCAGAGTGAGGCATACAAAATTATGGCTATGCAATGTTTTGGATAATATGGACACAAGAGACAAACGTTTTTGAATGCAATTTTTTTTCTTTTTTACATGTATTTTCAGTATTCAGTAAAAGTTTTGCTTTCTGTTTTGCAGCCCTTTTGCCTTCCTCTGCTCCTTTTTGCCCTTTCAAAACCTGAAATCCACAATGGTCTGACCTCCTGTACCAGGCTGTAGCTGCTATGTGAAATACAATCACAGGCAGAAACAGGCTCTCCCTCTCTCTGCATTTGAATCTGGTTTTTGAAGCAATAGGGATACATTATCTGGATTCAAAATCTAATATCCTCAGTGTGGAGTTGACTTGCAGCTAGTTGAATGGATGAACAGGCAAAAGTGGCCTATGTCTGTCTGTAAAAAGGCTGTGCAGACATATTCAGCATGATTCTTGCATCAAGATTCATTCTCCCTTGATGGGTTAAAGCCTCTCTTTTGGAAATATGTCTAGGCTTGATTAAAAAAAACCCACACAACAACACAAGACTCTAAGTAACAGAGAATTGCTGGATGTTTTCTAGTTTTATAATTTTTATATATGCAAGCATACACAGAACAGGCTTCTGCTGAAGTTAGAGAATGCACATGGGAGCTGTTGAGCACAAATGAAATCCAAGTGGAATGTGCAAACAGAAAGCTGTTGCTTCTTCTGTTCACTTCTCCTTCCTGAAACTTTCTATCCTCCCCCCTCCTCTGCCATTAGCTTCTGGTGAATCCATCTCCTTTATTCAATATAGCTTTGCATATAGAATCTTTTTTTTTTTTTTGGGGGGGGGATGTTTTTTGGTTTTGTTTTGGTTTGTTTTCCTTAGGTTGTAATTATAGCGAGTCAGTTCAGAATAGCTGAGATGCACTGGGAAGTGTAATGAAGAACACACTTTTTTCATATCCTCTCTCAAATCTGGTAGTCAAGGTGTGACATTTTATAAGCATTGTCATAAACATATATAAATAGTTCAAAAAGAAGAAAAAGTCTCTTTGAGGTAGTGTTACAATAGCTAAGTATGAAAAATACCAAACCTCTAGCAAATTAATATAATTATCTAATTACTGAATTCTTTGTTTGCATAAGTCCTCTATTGCACTAACAGTGCACTCATTCTGTGTTGTACTGTAAGAGGGTGACAGATTATAAGTCTATTCTTACAACATGTACAGCTTCAGGCCTTTCACAGACATCTTTTGTGGTCTCTGCTGTATTAAGTCAAGAATAGTTACTCCTGAGTTTCACTGACATTTGTTTTGGTTTGGTTAGCTTCAGTAAAACTACAGAAAATCCTCAGAAAATAGGGCTGAGCTAGCCTATACCCTGGCTCCAAGGAAGACACACCTACACCATTTCTCATTTCCACTGGTTGCTCTTCTAACCTCTGATTAGACACCTTTACTTCTAGGCATGTTACGGCCTCCCCAGGTGTTGCTTTTCACTATTGCTACTGTGAGATAGTGTTTCCTTATATGTAAATTGAATTTTACTTCTTGCAATTTGAGTCAGAGCGATATGGAAAATAGCACGAATTGGAAATTCTCTGTTGAAAATGTGTTTTGACAGATTAGGTGTCTAAGAGAACAATTTTTCTTTTTTTTTCATATTATTTGCCTGCTTTTTCCTTTCATAAAAGAAAAATGAAAGAAAAAAATGAAAGAGCAAGAAATAAACTATGAACAGTTTTGATTTGGAGAGTCTTGCAGCATCCTGTGAGGGTTTTAGGTCAGTCTTTCCCTGATCCTGTTTCTTCTGTGTGACAGGCTCTTCTGGAATATAGTATTTCTGTAATTCTGGGTAACTAATTGAACACCACACACTTTTTCTTGTCATTTTACCTCTGAAAATCCATTCACTTAATTATCATGGGATATTGGAAGCTGTCGTGAAACACAGGACCAAAGAAGACCATTTATGTCAAGTTCACTCCTGCACAGTAGCAGGAAATCAAACAGGAAAGTACATCAGGATGTCATATGTTAATCCATTCTCTTTCTTCTCAGATCACAGAACACATGACAATCCTCTAACAGAGGGGATTTTACTTCTACGACTCAAAACATAACCCCTGAAAAATTTACCATGGGAGAACAGATTGCTCAGGGGATGTGGTCAGTGTGTTACACTACCAGCAGATGGTTGGTCCCAGAAAAAGATTTGTGCTCAGGTTGTCAAAAAAACAGGCAGTGAAACAAAAAAGGCAACCTGTGCAATTGCAAGAAATCCCAAAGCATCTAATTGCTTACTCACATACATGAGTTTCATGGTAATTAATATTTCTATTATATCTGTGAATTACACCCATTGTAGCTGTAACATTTGTACTTAGTTTGTCTAGCAGAAAGCCTACGTGTAAAATTGTCCTCAAACCAATCATGGATAATGTTCTCTATAGGCAGCTGATTTGGAGACAAGCAGACCAACAGGTTATTCTGGAGTTAATTTTCCTGTGTGTAGTGTTTTCCCCTGTGGAGTGGTGTTGGTTCATGTATAACTTTGCTCAAACCATCTAGTAGGAGCTTTGAAATCCCCAGGATTAAGCAATACCTGATCACTGACTTGGAGAATATTGGTGTTGCCTGAACCGTGACAATGTAAGGACCTTTGAAGGAATGACAGATGGCATATAATTTATCTGCCACTTGATATTTCAAAAGATTAAATTGAGCCTAGTAATTTCAGCCCGTGAATGGACTTGTGCCTGTCATGAGATTGTATCAGGATAAAGAGAAAAAAACCCCAGTTTTATCTTCTGATAAAATTTTTCTCCAGATTGCAATAGTTGCTAAATGTGCTAGAGTAAATTATATCCCGTCTTGCAGGAGCCATGTTTCACTTTTTGTAGGATTTTTTGCATTTTTTCTTTTTTTTTTTTACTGTTTATTCAATGTAAACTTATTGTTAACATATTTACTAAGGTTCTAGTGGTTTTGGCACCACAAAATATTCGTGACCCATTTTAAAACTGTTTCAAATTAATCTATGATTCAAAAGCTATAAGAGAGCATCAAATCCCTTGGAGCACTTGAAAGTCATAATTTACATGAGGTTAAAAAATGAGTCCTAACTAATGACATAATCATGAGGAAGAGATGCTTGCCCATGGCTATCATTGCTACCACAGAGCTACATGATCTCTGATTATTACTCAAGTAAGCAGAAGAAGAGAGGTTTTAATGTTAGACTTCAATGAGTAAAAAATGGGTTAAACACTAGGATTGAGGGTTATGAAGTCCTGTTCTATGCAGTGATCTGCTGGGGCAATTTATTCTAACATCAGAATTATAAATAAAAAAAAAAAAAAAAGAAGTTGCAACCTACCTATATTTCTGTGAGTTACTACTCACAGTATATTACATACTTACTCTTCCCTCATGCCCCAGAAAGTTCCAGAACAGTTTTCTGTAGGTTATGCAAATCAAAACAACTATGACTTGATCCCTAGATCAGGTCTATAATTCATAGTCAGAGATAACAGGAATAGCAAGTTCTTAGGACACAATTATCAGTTATTGCATGACTAGACACAGTGCTATTTCTTGGGCAGGAACCTGTATACTGAAATAGAGGCACAGAGGTCTGATCTCCTTTCTGAAAGACACATGTATGTTAAGAAAATAAATAAATGTATAAGTAAGTACAAACAACATCAAAAAATACCAATCAAATAGGCCAAAGGAAATGGAAGGGAAGCCAACTGCTCTGTCTCTTTTCTAAAGTTTCCAACATAATGACAGAATCAGGGAATAATTTTGTCTGGGAGGCACCAGTGGACGTCATCTGGTTTGGCCCCTTGATCAGGATACAAGGGTCAATGTAAACCAATTTTAACATTGCAACCTGCAGGCTGCTTAAGGCTGTGTCAGGGTTTTGAATAGCTCTGAGTGTAGGAGACTTTGCAAGTCTTCTGGTCAAACTGTAGCAGTATTTGGTCACTCCAGTTTAGAGGTATCTCTGAAGCATGAGATGAACAGTCCATTACTGTGTCCATAACCAGGAGCTGCATGGAATGCAGTGATGGTTATGTCTGGAGAACTAGTCTCAGAAAGTGTTCAATTCTGTGTATGAAGTGATGGGATATGGTGTAGTAAACAAAGAATCACATTTTCCTGATAATGGCATGATTTATTTATTTTTTTAGTTTATTCGATTTTGTGATAGTGAACTGAGTTAGGACCAAGTATGCGAGGCAAGAGGAAGCAACAGCAAATTTTTAAATAAATTCTCCTCTAATCTTATTTTAAAATTAATTTTTGTTTACTTTGTTAATTTCAGAATGCTAATGACCAATGTTCAGGCACTCGACAGCTGGATGTATAGATTTTCTTTCTAGCCTCTTCATTTCTTACCACTAAATCTTAGTAAAGAATATGAATAAATGAACTTCTTCCATAATATCACCTACCCATGTAAATGAAAGCTGGCATTTTTTAGGGTTGATACTTCAAGAGTAGAGAAGCATATTTAGGTACATACAAATAAGTATTCCTTTAGCAAGATTAAATTGCTATCATGAAACTGAGAATTCCCTTTTCAGTTAATCTTACATTGTACAGAGAGGCAACTGAAATGATTATTCTTATATATGTAACCCTGTGGAAAACTACTTCCAGATAAACAGAAACAATATCTTGAGTTCTGAAATTACAAACCTATTCACTTGAGTAATATAAGCTTTGAAGTTAAATTCATTTAAATGCTAACACTTTAAAAACAAAAATTGAGGAGAGTAAAATACAAGCTTCTTCACTGCTTTTAGTGATATATATAACCTAAGAGTGGTTTTAAATGAGGCATTAAAGTATAGATTGCAAAGCTAAGTGTTTTGTAATAAAGCCATCAGCTTTTGTCTCATCAATTGGAGACATGAGAGGCAGGAAGTGATCTGACAGCAGTGACAGACAAAATGGAATGAGGATGCTGACAAGAGAGGCTTATCATAGAATACAAAAGATTCGAACTGGTTGCCAAATTGTTGTTCATATCTTGTAAAGGGTCTCCTGTGTCCTGCCTTGTTGTGTCAGTTAATCCCTGCTGTTTCACTTGAAATTCGCTGCTGGTTAGTTGAATTGCTAACTTCTACTCCACTGACTATTGAAGATCCCTGCTGTAAGGGATGCATGCACTGAAAGCTGAGGCAGGAATAGAATAGAATAGAATAGAATAGAATAGAATAGAATAGAATAGAATAGAATAGAATAGAATAGAATAGAAATCCTGGAATGGCAGGAGTTGAAAGGGACCTCTGGAGATAATCTAGTCTAACCCTCCTGTTAAAGAAGGGTCTCCTAGAAGAGGCCACATAGGATTATGTCCAGCTGGGGTTTTAATGTCTTTGAGAAGGAGACACCACAGACTCACTGGGCAGCCTGAGGGTACACCCTGCCTCCCTCGGTCAGCGTGCTAAACACACTGAACAAGACCAGACACAGTACTGACCCCTGGAGCACACACCACTAGCTACAGGCCTCCAACTAGACTCTGTGTCATTTTATCACAACCCCCTGGTCACTGCCATCGAGCCAGTTCTCAACCTGCCTTGCTGTCCACTCATCCAACCCACAATTCTTTATTTAAAGCTTGTCTATGAGGATATTATGGGAGACAGTGTCAACCCCTGCAGAAGTCAAAGCAGACAACATCTACTGCTCTCCTTTCATACACTCACAGAACAGTTCAGTTAGGAAGGGATGTACAATGTTCACCAAGTCTACTGTCTGACTGTTTCAGGGTTGACTAGAACCTTGAACATGTTATTAAGGGTATTGTCCAAATATATTGTCCTCCTAAACATTGTCAGGCTTGGGACATTGAACACCTCTCTAGGAAACCTGTTCCAATGTTTGACCACTCTCTTGGTAAAGAAATGTCCCAATGTCCAGTCCAATCCTACACTGATGCAGCTTCAAACTATTCCCACCCATCCTGTCACTGGATCCCAGGAAGAAGAGCTCAGCAACCTGCTCTCCACTTCCTCTCCTCAGGATGCTGTAGAGATGAGGTCATCCCTCAGACCCCTCAAACTAGACAAGCCCGAAGTCCTTACATTCTTCATAGCATGTTTCTTCCAGTCCTTTCATCAGCTCTGTTGTCCTCCCCTGGATGCATTCAAGGACTTTCACGTCCTTCTTAAATTGTGGCACAATACCAATCTGATTGTATTAGGTCCTGTCCCTGAAAACCTTACAATAATTTCTAAATTTAGTCTTATTGCCACAACTTGATGATTAAATGTTTCTGGAGATTAGTGCAATGATTCAACTGCCTGGCCAGAAATTAAAAACTAAACAAGTTCTTTTGATAAGATTTAAAATGTTATGTTTTCCCTTTTTGTTTCAAATGGAAATGTTATCCACTCAACTGATCAGGTACAAAAGTGAAAAGAGAGAAGTTTAATAAGCGAGCCCAGGTCCCTGGATGATGTTTTCTTTCCCTAAGGAGTAAACCTGAGCTTTGATATCATTGCTTTTATTATAAGGACTAGCTGGTTTTCATTCTCCAGCTGTTCCCAGCTTGAGGAATTAGAAGCTTTCAATTACCTGGAAGAATTTTTCTTTGAGACCTGTTACTCTGCTTAAAGTCTGAAAGTCAACTTTAAATTTTCAGTATTCTCCTACCAGGTGAAGGCATCTGTATGAGAGGGAAAAACATGTCTGTGAGAGAGTGGCTGCTGTGCCTTGTTTTTTTGAAGATGTTCCTACTGGGCAATCATTAGAAATTAATGAGTAGGATGTATCCTAATGCTATAAACTATTAATTCCAGTGGTACATCTTTTTGGAATAGCCCTTAAAATATAAGATAAGCCAGGTTTAGTGTTTAGCCAGAGTCATTCTAATTCTCAAACTGGGAAAGAGGAAAGGTGAGTCAGTTACCTACATCATAGAATTGCAGAATCACAGAATCACAGAAAGGTTTGGATCAAAAGGAACTTCAAAGATAAACTAGTTCCAACACCCCTCCACTAGCCCAGGTTGCCCAAAGCCCTGTCCAACCTGGTCAGGGAGGGGGCAGCCACAGCTTCTCTGGACAGCCTGTTCCACAACTTCAGCTACCCCTGAGTGAAGAATTTTTTCCTAATATCTAGTCTAAAACTACCCTCCTTCAGCTTAAAACCTCTGTAGTGCTTTGTCCTAGCACTACATGCCTTTGTAAACAGTCCCTTCCCAGCTTTCCTGTAGCCTCCCTTTAGGCACTGGAAGGTTACTGTAAGGTCTCCCTGGAGCTTTCTCCAGGCTGAACAAGACCAGTGCTCTCAGCCTGTCTGCACAGGAGAGGTGGTCCAGTCCTCTGACCATCTTTGTGGCCCTCCTCTGGACTTGCTCCAACAGCTCCATGTCCTTCTTATGTTGGGGGTCCCAGAGTTGGATGCAGTACTCCAGGAGATGCCTAGTATTATTCTAGGTGGTGGTGTAAGGTATCCCTTAAGGTCTTCAGCTGCTTCTGAGGTGATTCTACCCCTCTACTCTGCTCTGGTGAGACCTCACATGGAGTACTGTGTACTCTGGAGCCCTCATCTCCAGAACAGGAGGGACATGGACTTGTTGGAAGTCTCATAGGTCATAGCCATCAGCCTATCCATCAGATGTCATGTCCTGGATTAAATGGGAGGGAGAAATACATCAGATTTGCCAGTTCCCTTTGTTGGGATTGAAGTGAGACAACAGTTAAGGTCTGTAAGTAAACAAAGACTCATTCGTAAATAACTGGGTACCAGAAGGACTAGATTAAGAATGAGAAAGGGAGAAAGGAAAAGAGGGTGAGAGAAGGGAGAGGAAAGAAAGGGAGAAACCAAAGAAGAAAGAAATTGAGAGAGAGAGAGAGAGATACTTTGATCACCAGTCTAGGTTCCATTGTTGATTCAGCTAATGGAAGAAGTGTGTGTATGTGTCTCTGGTTTGCAGGAGTACTTCTTTCTCAATTTTTCCCCCCAGGTACCTCATCTTCCCGTTTGTGCTTGCTGTATAAATGCAGGCTGCCCAGGGGAGTTTCATCTCAGGTTTCACCCCTCTCAGGTGACATGTAGCCTAATTTGGGTGGATATATGGTTAGCATGTATTTCCTTTAGCTCACTAGCATTTTTGGGGGTGTCAACCTTAATATTTATTTCACAGTTAATGAAGCAAAAGGTCTCATTTCAGGCACTGTGACCTTTCAAGTTCTGTGTAGAAACTGTCTATCTGTTCGTTCCCTGTTCTCTAGCCAAAGCAGGGTGGTTTTACATTCGCAGTGCTCCCTCAGCCTTCAGTGTTTATTAAGAGGGTTTGCTCCACTGCCATGGCACCAGTTAAACTCTCAGGGCAGGGAGTTCAAAGAGTTTTTTCTCCAGGGATTTTGCATTTTGTGTTTGACACATTCCTCGGACAGGCTCAGGGCATCTTTACTCCTTGTTCCCTTGTCAAGTTTCGTCTCTTTCCACTGTCCACATTCCTCTGAGGATGCAGTCCTTTGCTCTAGGGGGTCACAAATCAGCTTCTGTACTCAAATGGTTTGTTCAGATCACTTGTTCTTCCAGTTGGCCCCTGACAATGACAGGGTCTCATAAGAACAAGCATCCAGAGGCTTAAGTCCACTTAGTGGTATCTAAAGAGCAATTTAGCTCATCCCAATGAACATACCTATCTTAGGTCAGCTGAACATCACACCAGGACACACGAGACTAGCCACTGGCTATAGTGGAAATGTGGGCACACTGCTTAGATTTGGAGACCAATATTCTGAATGCCTAACTCAAAATCTCTGAATGTGGAGCTCAAGTCTGCCTTTAGGAGCTAAAGCCCACCTATGGTGAGTGAGTGTGCAAACTGTCTCCCTGCCTCCCACCGCAATCACTGTGGCTGGGCTGCCAGTTCCCCATCCCTTGCATAGGTTCACACATTCTGGCTTTTACCGCTGGCTGTGCCAACCAGCACGCACAGAGCCTCTGCAGACTGCTATTCCTGGTTCAACAGCTGAGAATCCTGTTATTTCTGAGACAACTTCAAGAGGTTTTTGTGAACTAAAAACCCTGTGCTACTAGTGATAACAGAATAAATGGCTTGAGCAAAACCTGGTAAAGCAAATGAACTTATTTTATGTCTGTATTCATAGCAGTTTATCAATGCTGAAGCATTTTCAGAAACTGATTTGTCTTGAATGACAGGAGTTCTACACGAGTAAGTTCTGCAGACAGTGCATTTAGGGGTATTTAGTTTTAGTCAGGTACTAACAAGAACAGCTAAAGTGTACCCTGCATTTCTTCAGGTTGAAATTACTCATTCTCTGTCCCAGCACTAAGATGCCTGTTATGATTCCCTTTGTTGCCAAGCTGTTCCTTAGAAAATCTGCCCCTAGTTGTGTGCACTAACTGGAAGTGATAAAGTGGACGGGAGAACAGAAATGCTTATATTTTAAATGTCGTAGTAAATACAATTTCATGTTGAAGAGGGTGAAGTGATAGGATGGAAGTTTTCTGTAAAGTGAGAAAAGGGATTATGTTAGTACACAGCAATTTTTCTTTTAGTGTTTTGTACTAAAAGAATTAAAATTGGCGAAGGATATAAAGAGCAGTAAAAAAAAAATTCTATAGGTATGTAGGGGACAAAAGAAAGACCAGGGAAAATGTAGGTCCCCTCTGGAAGGATAGTGGTGTACTGGTTACCTAGGACATGGAGAAGGCTGAGGTACTCAATGACTTTTTTGCCAAAAACCTCATGAGGTTCAACCAGGCCAAGTGCAAAGTCCTGTATCTGGGTCAGGTCAATCCCAGGCACAACTACAGACTGGGCAGAGAGTGGCTCCAGAGCAGCCCTGAAGAGAAGGACTTGGGAGTGCTGGTGGATGAGAGACTCAACATGAGCCGACAATGTGCTCTTGTGGCCCAGAAGGCCAACCGCATCCTGGGCTGCATCAAGAGAAGCGTGGCCAGCAGGTCGAGGGAGGGGATTCTCCCCCTCTACTCTGCCCTCGTGAGACCTCACCTGGAGTACTGTGTCCATTTCTGGAACCCCCAACATAAGAAGGACATGGACCACTTGGAGAGGGTCCAGAGGAGGGCCAC
>VXBZ01008838.1:0-11630 GCA_013399135.1 Heliornis fulica | reverse complement strand
CCTGATCTAGTTGGGGGTGTTCCTGCTTCTTGCAGGGGGGTTGGACTAGATGACCTCTGGGAGTCCCTTCCAACTCTAATCATTCTATCATTCTATGATTTTATGATTTCTATGTAAATGAGAATACAGTTAGGCCAAAATTTTTTTTTTTTTTTTTAAATGTGAACAAAAATGGACTGAAAAGACTTCCCAGTATCTTAACTACATCCCCCCAAAAAGATAGTAGCTTCTGTAGAAAGGAGGGAGGTCCTGCAGGTGTAGATATTGGAGATTTTATTCCTTAGGAAAACAACTTCAGAATGATAACAACTAAGTTAAACAGGCATTAAATATGAAGATATTAACTAAAGAAAAAGATTCGGGGAGGAGCTGTGAAACAAAAAAGCCCTTCGTTTTCCTAAAAATTGCACATATGGAATTTATTTGTAACAAGGAAAAATATTTTCCTTCAGTATCTTTATGTCCTCTTTGATTTACATATTTTATTTTAAATATTACCACCCGAGAAGCCAACTCAGAGCTTATCTATGTTAAAAAATCTCTGATTATATAGTTACACTGAACTTAATTACACTTCTAATATAGGACACACTTGTACCCATTAAAGGAGGTCTTTCTGCAGGATAATTAAATTACCTTCCAGAATGACCTAACCTGTCGGGTACAGAGTGTGTCTACAAAGGATGGTTCCCCTCTTATTTATATTCACATTGTAGTTTAGATTGGTGTTATTCAAATGAACAGAGACTTATTACAGCAGAAATCTTGTGAAGTAGAGTATTGGTATAATTTTTCAGTGTATAGTGCAGCAATTAAGGTGGTTTCTTACTCTTTAAGAAACATAGTTACAAATTGTTTTTATTAATATTGAATCAAACATGTTCATCATACACTTCAGCAACACAAAACGAACACAGCCATTTTGTACAAAGGTTCTGTAATTTAAGCTGAGCAGCCTATATCACATTAACACTCTCTGCATAATTTCTGCTAAAATTACTTCTGAATTGATTTCACACATAGAAGTCTGTACCTATTATTAAAAAGAAACTCCAAAAGATACCCAACAAAAAAATCCCCTAGAGAGCCAATATTATTCTGTGCTTTAGCCATGACAGAAATGTAAATCAGCATCCTCCATGAGTTGCCTTTTTAGGGTATATTCTCTTTAGCTAGGATTAGGAGAAAATTCTTTTTATTTTCTCCATGAATATTTTTCAAAGATGTAGCTAGAAATACTATACTAAAAGGAGGCAAACCCAGAGTATGATTCTGGGCTGTTTAATCTTTCCAGTAAGTTTAAAAGAAATAGGTGTTAAACATAGGGAAGTAGCGTTTTACAAATATGTCTTAGGTCTTCTGAGAAACTACTATGCATCTCACTGTAGAAGAAGAGTTGCTGAAAAAAAAAGCATGTACATATGTTGCATAGCAATGGAGATAAGGAAAAGGCTGAAGAATATCTTTTGTTTGTTTCTTTCTCTTTTCATGAATATAAAGGAATTGGGATCAGTTGCTTGATCTCAGTGGAACAGAAACGTACAAACACATGCCACAATATGGGAGAACAAAACTTTACAGACAGACTAAGCTGTGTCTATGTGAGCAGCAGGACCTGATGATGTTAATGCTGTGGTCATGGCAGTATCGTGGGGTGCCCATTCTGGTATCTCAAACTTGTTCTTGATCTGGTAGGGTGTTGGGCAATTCTGCTTTGGGCAAGTGTGGGCTTAACAAGTCTTCACAACCCAGCATGTCTTGTGAAACATCATCCCACAGGTAGCCTCAAATCCTGTTTTCACTTGAATCTAGCCAAGCCTCCTGCATTGAAACTAAATGGACATACTGTGTTTGATTGTTTGTTGTTGTTGTTTTATTCCAAGACACATCCCCATAACATCACAGAGCTGAAGACAGCAGCCTTACAGAGTTTTTTGTCACTTCAGTTAAATAAAATTTATTTAAATAAGCTACTGAAATTATCCATGTGTTGTACCTTTCAGAAGGTGGTTTGGTGGCTGTTGAAATTAAGTAAAAACTACTTAAAGTATGATGAGACATCTTTTTCTGTAAAAAAATAAAGGTTGACTCTCACAGGATTTTGCTTCAGGAAATCCAATTTCCCTGGGATGCTATTGCATCAGTTCTAAAATGATGCTTCCCACTTCTGCTGTGACAAACTATAGAATAAATTTTTTTTAAGTTCATCCATTCACCAAAAGATCCTGTGATCTATCTGACATGTAATGAGACTGTTCAGATGCAGATGTTTGTTTCATGACCATTATGTTTCAAGTATCAGCCAAGCCAAATACTTCCAGCCTCTTAGGGATTTATTTCAGTGATTTTTTTTCAAACAGTTTCTTGCTTTTTAAGTTATATGACACATTTTATATCTCCAGTTTTATTATCTCCTATGTTTTACTTAATACATATTTTGATTTCATTAATAGATGCAATAGGGAACCTCAAGATCCCAAGAAAATCACATTCCATTTGCAAAAGAAAAATCTATAGAAATATTGTAGCAGCCAGTAAATCTACATCTAAATAATAGAGCAGAAACAGATGTGGGAAGCAAGTTAATTTTTACTATTATGCCAAAGACTAAATCTGAGAGATAAGGTTTCTTTTCTGTTTATTCATTCTTTTTCATTGCTTGTCCCACTGCTCTCTCAGAGCTCCTGCTGCTGATTGCCAACTTTGAATAAATCTGCATTCGATTTGGGATGATCAATCTTAGCCTTTCTCCAAAGAATTCACCATTTCATCACACTGTTTATTTCCAAATATTTTGCTAATTATTTTTTGCCCTTCATTCACTCCAGTGTCCCCATGCCAATGCCTCCTACTCTGCTCATGAGAAGCAAAATATTTTATACCTATCTGCTACACCTAGTGCATAAATAACAACATGTGGAAGCGAAACAAATTTTACATGACAGTAGCTTGGTGATCCTGAGAACATAATTAGTGCTTCAGATGACCGTAAAGATTAAGACTGCACAGTTCCTTCGTGGCAACTAATACTCTGTGGTATTACTGAGTATACCATCTGGTTCTTGCATTTTGTTTGCTTGAGCTGGAAGTTGGAGAAATAGCTGTAACATAAGGGCTTGAGGATAAGATGGAGAATCTTATTGCTACATTGTTTTTATTGGTCTAGGCTAATTTATATGGCAATTTATGTTCAATTTATATTTTCTGAAGAAATTTGTATTATCTGAAGTAAATACCAGTTTTATCTCTGATTTTAGAAGAGGTACAGATACAGCATCAAGGAAGATGACAAAAACCCCACATTACATCATAGTAAATCACATTGTAGTAAAACAGCATCCTGGCCTGTGTCAGGAACAGTGTGACCAGCAGGAGTAGGGAAGGGTTTGTCCCACTGTACTCAGCTCTGGTGAGGCTGCACTTTGAGTGCTGTGTTCAGTTTGGGCCTCTCACTACAAGAAGGTCATTGAGATGCTGGAGTGTGTCCATAGAAGGGCAATGAAGCTGGTGAAGGGTCTGAAGCACAAGTCCTATGAGTAGCAGCTGAGGGAATGGGGGCTTTCTGGTCTGGAGAAAAGGAGGCTGAGGGGAGACCTGATCACTCTCTACAAGTACCTACAAGGAGGGTGCAGAGAGGTGGGGGTTGGTCTCTTCTCTCAGATAACAAGTGACAGGATGAGATTAAATGGTTTCAAACTGCACCAGGGAAGATTTAGGTTAGATATCAGGAAGAAATTCTTTACTGAAAGTGTTGTCAAGCATTGAAACAGGTTGTCCAGGGAAGTGGTGAGTCACCATCCCTGGAGGTATTTAAAAGGTGAATGGATGATGTTCTGAAGGACATGGTCTAGAGATGGACTAGGCAGGGTTAGGCTGTCGTTGGACTCAATGATCTTAAAGGTCTCTTCCAACCCAAGTGATTCTATGATTCTAAGTCTCTTTTATCCCAAAGCTGCTCAGCAGTTGCTGTGAATAAATGAATCTCTGAATGAATTCAGAAGCTGTCTTTGTTACAAAATAAACATATATAGACTTAGTAGCACTGAAAGCAGATGTGTTATAGGGGAAACAGAGAGACATAACAGAGATAATGAGATACTGTTAGAGACATAATGAAGATCAGAATCATGACCTTTTTGATCACTGCTGTGCACTGTGGCAGTTTTAATGCCTCAGTAGGGGACAACTGTGTAGGACTGGTCTGCAGAAGAGAGGTGGACTAGAGTAAATTGCTGTGGTTCCTGTTTATGGGACAGTGGAGCTTTGTGTATCCTTACTCAAGTTGCATGGCTGTCCTCTTCTGGTAGAACTGCCAAGAACCATTCACATCACCCCAGCTGAATCTCCTCTAATATTTTTTAGGTGATGCAGCCATCACTCCATTGTTCTTCTGGACTCAAGTATCCGATTTGATTGTACCAAACCTTTAATATTCAGCTCTTTGTTAAGCTGCCCCTCCAGATATTTGTGTGTTAAGAGTTTGGTGTTTTGAGGCTGTGACTTTACTATGTGATATGTTATCTGTAGGTATCAGAGATTTTAAAAAGAGTGATTTGTTATGAACTCTATATGAGTTACTGCTCATAGTGCAACTGGACTAAACCCACCTCAGTAGCCAAAAGGATACTTTGATATAGGAAGATGATTGGGAGTTTCCCTGGGCAGAAGCTCATCCACACAGTATATGGAAACATGGAGTATTCTGGGATTCCTGCCATCTCGGAGTTAAAGAGAAAGACAAACCTCTTTCCGTGTCTCAAGGCTCTTATAGTTTATTCATAACTAAGAGTCACTTCATGCTGGCTTTGCTCAGAAGTTTGGTGAATGTAAGGTAATTTCTTCTTGCTTACCTTAGTAATTGAAAGGTTTAAGGTCTAACTTTATGAGATTTCCATTTCAGGATATGACAAAACACTAGAAAAATAAATGTAGGGTCTATATTTGGACATTTGTGATTACAGTGAAGAAAATTCACTTTTTCTTATCAGTAACAGTGTGATAGATATTGATTACATAATGAAATTTAAAAAATTAAGTTCTAAATTGCAAACTCTGAGAAAAGAAAGAAACTGGTCAAGTATAAAATCGTTAGGCTAATGGTCTTTTTGAACATGGTCTTTAGATACTCCCACAATGCAAATAACAACAGTAACATCTTCATAATAGACAACACAAAAGTAATGTGGGTGATCAGGTTTTAAAGTAAAATCTAGTCTAACCTCAATTATGATTCATTGGGTATTAGTATTTGTCTTTTCTGTATCACACTTGGTAGTTTATAAATATTAAAAAATGAAAATGCCATTTTCATCTACCTGGTAGCTATGAGTACCATTTTGTGAAATTCATTTGCCTGAATAGGCTCAATTGTGTACCCAGTGAGTAAGTCTAAGAAAGTTAATCATGAAAGTGCTTTTAGTTCTTAACAAAAAAAAAAAACAAACAGCCAATATAACTCCCAAATATTTAGAAGTATTTGCTTATGTCAGTTTGACACCCTTTTATCTTTTGAAACAACAGACAACATAAGTTAAAGAAAATATATCTGCTTATCTATCTATAAAATAATTGTGTCTAGCTAGTGGAATTGTGTTAATGTGTTCAGTGGTGTCACTACCACTGCTGTCTTTTCCAAAGCTGTACTCTGTAGTACCCCAATTGATTTATTTATTTACATAAATATTGTTTGACTTCCTCTTTTTGTTTCATGCACTCATGAGAGGCAGGGGGGTTGGACTAGAAGATCTTTCATGGTCCCTTCCAACTTGTAAACATTCTGTGTGTGTGTAAAGGTGCAGCTATTGGTTAATGGGGTGATGATTCAGGTGTGAAGGACAATGGAGCAGAATCACAAAATCACAGAACAGTTGAGGTTGGAAAATACCTCTGGAGGTCATCTGCTCCAACTCCCCTGCTCAACCAGGGCCACACACAGCCAGTTGCCCATACTGCGTCCAAAAAGCTTTTGAATAGCTCTAAGGATGGAGACTCCACAGCCTCTGGGGGCAACCTGTGCCAGTGCTCAGTCAGCCTCAGTGAAAAAGTGTTTCCTGACATTCAGAGGGCACCTTCTGTGCTTCAAATACACCTGTTGCCTTGTCCTGTCACTGGACATCACTGGAAAGAGTCTGGCTCCATCTTTTTGCNAGGTTGGAAAATACCTCTGGAGGTCATCTGCTCCAACTCCCCTGCTCAACCAGGGCCACACACAGCCAGTTGCCCATACTGCGTCCAAAAAGCTTTTGAATAGCTCTAAGGATGGAGACTCCACAGCCTCTGGGGGCAACCTGTGCCAGTGCTCAGTCAGCCTCAGTGAAAAAGTGTTTCCTGACATTCAGAGGGCACCTTCTGTGCTTCAAATACACCTGTTGCCTTGTCCTGTCACTGGACATCACTGGAAAGAGTCTGGCTCCATCTTTTTGCATTTCTATACATTGATGAGATCCCTTTGTTGGACTCTCTCCATTTAGGGCACGTACTGTCTTGTACTGGGGAGTGCAGAACTGGATGAAGTACTCCAGTTATGATCTCACCAGAGCTGCACAGAGGGAAAGGATCACATCCCTTGACCTGCTGGCAATGCTCCTCCTATTGCAGCTCAGGATACCATTGGCTTTCTCTGCGGGCAAGGGCACATTTCTGTCTCATTATCAGCTTGGTATCCACTAAGACCCTCAGGAATTTTTGGCAAAGTGGCTTACAAGCTGGTCAGCCCCCAGCATGTACTGTTTTTGGGGCTGTTCCTACCCACGTGGCCTTGTTGAACTGTTTGAGGTTCCCGTCAGCCTGTTTCTCCATCTGTTGAGGTCCCTCTGGATGGTGACATAACCTCCTGTTGCCTCAACAAGACTGTAGCCCTGCACAGATTTCTAACTCGTCATGTTTATTCCCAGTTCTGAATGAAAAACCATGCAGGCACTTCAGAGAGGCACCTCAGCACGTTGACTCCCTAGAAGGAGTGTTGTAAACCCTGTTATTGTTACAGATCTATTGTTCACATAATTAAGTATCTCTTTTTTGAAATTATGAGTCTGTGGGTTTCAGCAGCATCAAGTATTCCTGCATTTTCCTTGAATGTGAGCCCCTGGAGTTGGAGAAATAAGCTGGCATTTTTGGTTTACACCCTGAGGCATCTGAATGTAAATCACTAAGAAATTATGCTCCGTTATGGAGCGGAATATGGTGTGCTAAACTGAGGAGCACAGGAGTCATATTGTTGACCCAGATTTCAGTAATATGAAAATGATCATTTTTTTTTTTCCCTGCTTGTAGAAAGCTTGTTAGAGCTACTGCAGAAATAAGAGCAGGAAATAACCTCTATTATGTTCTATATTTATTGCAAAATTTCAGTTCAAGAGATAATCCATGCAATACATCTCTTGCAAAAAAGTCTAAGACATTATTAGTAGACATGAAATGTTAACCCTAAAGTAGAACTGCTCTTTCTGTAAGCTGCTAGACAAAGCATCAGTGAAGTGAAATCTATGTAGGACAAAACAACGTATTATGCCATCAGAACATTCTGATTTATAATGCTCTGTGATTCATTATAACAATTTTTCTTCCTTTTTTCATGCAGAATTACTCAGCTGAGACCCCCACGTCCAAGAGTAAATACACACACACACACACACACACACACACACACACAGGATGATATATCATTACTACATCAGTTTTCTGCAATCTCACTAAAAATTCATTCCTGCACCCTAAAAATCCAAGGAAATTTTTCTAACATCACTCATAGCAACATGCTCTACAGAAATCATGCTCTACACAGTAACCCTGCTAGAACAGGGAAAGTTATACTTGCTGAATAGCAGTAGTAAAAATAAAACAAATAAACCAAACCACCACCACCACCAAAAAACACCATAAAATGTGCTTATCTCCAGTCAATATTTCTCAAAAATAAATATTTTTAAAGGTACAAATTGTGGGTAGAGAACTAGCAAGCATTTATGTCTATGAAACAATAAATTGAACAATAAATAATGCATTCAACTTTGTGCTTTGAAAGAATAAGAAACCTTGGAATGTAAAACCAAAAGATGACATAAAATGCTTGTATACTTTAACCGTATGAAGGAGAATATTGATGCTGACTACTAGTGTGTGAGTTGTGTAGAGCAACCTTCAGTAAAAACTTCTTCACTTTCTCTGTATCAAGTAGTGGTTATTGTGGACAAGGCAAAGGCAGAGCCAAATTTAAAAAGATGCTCCCATCAGAGGACTTGCTTTTTCTCTGTGACACCCCAGATGCTGGCAGATACAGCAGGAAGCTAGTTCTGTGCCTGTCATATGTGAGGGTTTGTGTATGTGAGACTGCGTAGCTCGCGCTGTATAGGCCTCAGCAGCTCAGGTGACTCCTCTGCTTCACGAGGGCAGTTCCACACAGTTTGTTTCCATCAGAATACATTTTGCAGTAGCAGTTCTGTAGCATAAGTGGCACGCACAAGGAAAGCAGACAGAAGAAGCCAGTGCAGTGGTTATAAAACTTCTTGATGTTTCTCAGTTCTTTTTGGCTCCTATTTGGCTTTTCCTCTTTCCATTACCTTGTGTTCTGAGACTCGCAGTGAATACTGATTATTTGCTGTGATGACAGTCGTTGCATTTTATTTGGGCTGGGTAATGTTCTTTTTTTTTTCTCCTCAGCCCTGATCTGGAAGGACAGTGTATTCCTTGCATGGCAAGGTGGTTTTGATCTGACACTAATAATAAAGGTGCCATTGCTAATGGTCATGAATACTTGTTTAGTTCTTCCTTTGTGCTGCAGGCAGCTAACTGTATGCAAATATAGCCCTGTAGTCCTGAATGACCTGGAAAATGACCAGAGGGCCTGCTGGAGGTCTGAATTTGAGACTCATCTTAGGGAATTAATAATTCATTCCTCAACGTGAGAGAAATTTTGCCATCAAAAATAAAGATGAACTCTTTATGAAAGTAAGTGAATGACCTCTCTAACACTCTTTGCCCTTTCTTGGACTCTAGTTTTTTACAGCACTTGTGTGCTGGTAATTATCGTACATAATTCATATAAAACATACTCAAGTATGTTAGAATTTGGCAAAAAATGTTGTGCTGCCCTGGAAGGAGAGATTTCTTAGAACAAATACCCCATTTTCTTCTGTGCCATGACTTGACTCTTGACTTTAAAAATAAGAGCTGATTTATATTTCCTAAGAATCCATTTAAAGCATTTCAGCTTTTGTCTACGGCATGTTACAACTCATGGACATCTGAAACATGTGAAAATAACTAATTCTATGTACAACTGACATTAACTAAGGGTACTAGATTAATCTGCCTTTTCTGAATAATAATAGTGCATCACTTGGACCTTAGGAGAACCATGGCACTCACTGCTTGACCGAAATACATAAATCTCAGTACTTTTACTCTCATACAATTGCTTTACTTTTTTACCGTGACTTCATATTATTATTATTTTTTATTGCTGCTGCTACTACTACTACTACTACTACAACATTACTGATTATTCTGCCTGGTAAATCTAAATCTGAATTTTTGTTCTTAAAGCTTTAAATGTTGCCAACACTTTCAAGTTGGAACCAGCTTGGTGAACTGGTGATTTAGTTGCAATTGCTTCCTGCAGGAAGCTCTTCTTGAGCTACAGGACACAAAACTGAGTAAAACAGGACTTGGTTTATGCCATTTTTCTGTGACACAATAAATATTGCCTTCAGAGATTAATTTTTCAAGGATCAGTGTGTTTGAATGAAAATCCTACTTCCTCTTTTTCCTCCTTGAACATCTTCTCTTTGCTAACTCAGAGAGAGGTTTGTCTTTCTTTAAGGATCTTTTTTAGTTACAAGACCTACAATAAAGATTGTTTTGACTGAGGAATACTTAATCTCTTCTGCACTTTTCTGGAATTGGCAATTGCTGCAAAATAGAGGCGTGGTAGTCTTCTAATGATTAACACTTGCAGAGTTGATAATAAGCCCTTTGGTACAGTAAGACTTGCAAAACCACTTAATTAAGCTGTTTAGAGAAGAACTNCAACTTGTGACCATTGCCCCTTGTTCTGTCCCCATAGGCCACTGAGAAGAAGTTGACCATCTCCCTTTGTCTCCCACACTTCAAATATTGATAAACATTGATGAGATCCCCTCTCACTCTTCGCTTCTCAAGGCTGAACAGCCCCAGCTCACTCAGTCTTTCCTCACAGAGAGGATGCTCCAGGCCCTTAATTATCTTTGTGGCTTCTGCTAGACTCTCTCCACGAGATCCCTGTCTGTTTTGTACCGGGGGGGGGCATTACTGGACACAGGACTCTAGATGAGGACTGACCAGGGCAGAGTAGTGGGGGAGGATCACCTCCTTTGACCTGCTGGCTACACTCCTCTTAATGCACCCCATTGCATTAAGTGTTCCCACCAGTGTTCCCACCAAGGAACACTGCTGGCTCATGGCCAACCTGTCATCCATCAGGACCCCCATGTCCTCTCCGCAGAGCTCCTCTCCAGCAGGTCATCCCCCAGCCTGTACTGATACCTGCGGTTGTTCCTTCTCAGGTGCAAGACTCTACACTTGTTTTAATTACTTAGACTAGAACTCCAACTTAACTCCTATCCCAGCTGGTCACAAGATTGACTGACGTATCAATGTGAAGGGTTTTACTTATTGCAACTTTTAATTCTAAAAACATAAGGTAGTTTAAAAATCGAAATGGGAATGAAAGCATAATATTAAGTTTACCATTTGATTGGATTCTTTTAATTTACTGATACACAATGTTTCAATGCTAAGCTGTCAGAGAGAGCAATGAAGACATGAAAAATATTTGAACTACACCTTTCAATCAACGCCAGGATGGTATAAATGGATTAAGATAAGAACTATTGTGAAAATTACTTGGATGTTGCTAGCACAGGATGGATTGTCTGCAGAATTAATTTTCCTATTCTGTTCACATGTAGTCCATAGGTTTATCATGTCTGTCTTGAATTTATTTCTAGCTGGAAACTTTTCACGCTCCAGGATCTTCAATCACTAGCTCTTTGCCATTGTCAACATTACTGGACCTGAACAGAGGATGATGGTTGCTCTTGCATAGTTTCTTCTGTGTAATGAGCTCAAGCTGCATTTCTTATTACAATACTTCGTCATTTAATTTCTGTGCACAGTACACTCTATCAAACACTCCAACTCTTAATTAAAAGGTCTCAAGACCTTATTATTTTCCTTAACTTTCTGACTCCAACTTTCATCAACACCGTGCACATCCCTCTTTTGCATTTTTTCTACCAGCTTATGTTTGTCCTGCTGTTGCTGCCAACCACTGTGAATCCTCCAGTTGTTCCATTTTGTTTCACCAAAAAGTCAAATGTATCTTCAAGACCTTTATTTACTCTCTTCCTACCTGAGAACCTACTCCTTTCTCTGATATTGCTAATTTTACATTTTCCCTAAATTCCCTTGTCTACTTGTAATAATTATGCATATATAAAAAAGCCATATATAGACATTTATAATTAAATCTCTCAAGCTATATATAACATAAATAAAGCCATATATATATATAGCCGTATATATCCTAAAATACTGCAGACACTCAGATGAAGGCAAAAAACTACACACAAACATATACAGCTGCCGGGGTC
>VXBZ01008836.1:212378-284071 GCA_013399135.1 Heliornis fulica | reverse complement strand
TTGAAGACTGAGGCAAAGAAGACATTAAGTACCTCAGCCTTCTCCTCATCCTTAGTGGCCAACTGAAAACCAGTTGTGTGTCAAAGGCATGAAATATCAGGCTTAATTAGAACCATAGAATCATAAAAGTATTAGGGCTGGAAGGGACCTTAAAGTTCATCAATCTCCAACCCCCCCCTGCCATGGGCACAGGGACACATCTCACTAGACCAGGCTACTCAAGGCCCCATCATACCTGGCCATGAACACCTCCAAGGAGGGGGGCAGCCACCAATTACCTGGGCAACCTGTTCCAGTGCCTCACCACCCTCATAGTGAAGAATTTCTTCCTAATATCCAATCTAAATCTACCCCTTTCCAATTGAAACCCATTATCCTGCTCCTAACACTACCTGCCCTTCTAAAAAGTCCACAGCTTTCTTGTAGGGCGGGGAGGGCATAGCGAGCCCTGTTTCTCTTAATCTTAATTTTGCATAGAAGTAATTAGGCTTTCTCTACCTTTTAACATTTGACACATCTTGATTTTTTTCCACTTGATAGCAGTTAAAAAATGAATTCATTTCTTTAATAAGCATACTTCATAGAATCATAGAACATCTCCAGGGATGGGGCATCCACCACTTCTCTGGGCAACCTGATCCAGTGCTCCACAACTCTCACAGTAAAGAACTTTTCTAATATCTAATCTAAATCTCCCTCCTTCTATTTTAAAACCATCACCCCTTGTCCTATCACAACAGGCCCTACTGAACAGCCTCTCCCAATCTCATGTTACTATCCACTGCAGAAGGCAGTGAAGTTTTAATATAAATTGTCCATGAAATATAATGTCAGAGTTGCTGTGAATAATTAACACTTTTTACAGGTCACCCTCCAATGAATCTGTTTCCACCAAAGTGGCTACTCGCTGTCCTGCCTAACAGGTACTAAATGCTTTACTCAAGCTACGTGCTTTGCCAGCAGACATTCAGCTTTGTCTAAATGTAAATTAAGTGACTGCAATTTCAATTTGGATTAATCTACACGGGAAAGAGAAGTCAAATTAAAAAGGTAAAAGTTAAACAAATTGCTTTGGTCTTCATTTTTGACAACTGTTTTTAAATTAATGTTGTATTTACATAATACTACATTTATCTAAAGCTGAAATTCTCTTTTGGTTAATGTATTTAATTTTGTTTGGATTGAATAGTATACTCACATCATATTGCTGAAATTAAATTTTTCAGTGCTTCATAATAATGCTGTATACCTCTTCCATAATAAATTTCTATTATGAAATCTATTTTTATATCCAATTCATAAGTTCCTACAGATTTAGATTGAAATTAAAACAGGAATTAAGAGTTGGAACTAACTTCAGAACTTTCTTTTCTAAGAATTTTCCTTCCTAACATATTGAGTCAGTCAAAAGAGTCCAGAAAACTTAGGAACCACAACACACAATGCAGATCTTTGCTCTTGTCTATTTTAAATGACCACATTACTGCCACAGGCAGATAAGTGACCAATTCTTGCTGCAGTAAACAGAGTTTTCCATTATTAAATCAATGCCACATCTCTCTGACAAAAAAGAGAAAAAGCAATGAGAAAAGCGATGTTTAAGACTACTATGAATAATTCAGACTCACAATACCCCTCCCTACATAGTCTAATATGTACATTTGCAGATTTTATCAGTTGACATCTACTTTTGTGATTTAAGATATGACTTCTTGGAATGAAGTCTCAATCTACAGAATACTGTGTATGCACTTCATTGCTTTGAGATCACAAAATCGCAGAGATCCCACTGCTTGATTTATTTCTCCAGATACATGGTTGATATATGCAGGTAGACAGGCTCTGTCATCATGGTTTCTGACAGAGAAGCATTTAATGAATCTCCGTTCCGTGATCTCATTGAAATCTATGTTTCCCAGACTTTCCAAAATGGCCTGGTTCCTAGCCTTAGATTGTCTAATGTCTATAAGATTGCCCACCAGGCAGCAACTGGTAAATGAACAAACTCTGTACTGTGCACAGTCACTTCCAGTAACTTCCAGTTACCTAGCCATTCTTTAATCCTCAAGTCAAACTCACCTAAACAACCAAGACACGCAGACAACTTTGGTTTTGTGTACCATTTTTGATGGATGAGAATTACCATAGCATATTCCTCTACTTCTAATCAAGACAGAAAGACCTATTTAATCTTAAATTATTCTCTTCACAACTTCAAAAGTCTCAAGAGGTCACAGACTACTCTTGTGAGATGACATTGGCTTATTTTCTTCATGTGACCAATGTATGTCACTGTAGGTAAGATGAGGAATCTGGTATTTTCAGCTCTTTAAACAGAAGTAGAATGAGAGAAAGGTTAAAAAAGAATATTTGGCTTCCTATCTCCATGGTTCAAAAAGCCTCTTACATCAGAACTGCTTCTTGTCTCACCACCAGTGGGTCTTCTCTTTGGAAACAGACAGCTTTTCAATGCCGTGTTCTCAGGCATCTCAGGCAGCAGCTTCCTCCCCCTCTTCCCTGATACTGCCTTTCTGAAGAACTTTATAGGATGGTGTTGTCAAACTTGATTTTCCATGCTCTATATTTTTAACTCTGGTAGTATTATTTACTGCTGAAAATGGATGTCCCAATCAGTCATATTTTCTCAAATATTTTGTTTTCTCAAAGTATGAGTTTCAAAAATAAATACATAAATAGATTTATGGAACCCCAAGATATGCCAAGAAATCCAGACACGAGAACAGGGCAGTGAACTATGAAAAAAATGTTGATAATCAGCAAAGCTACAAAATGTAACAGCACAGGATCCTGGTCATGGGGTGCTGCAATAGGCAACTATAGGAAAACCAAAATAAAAGTGAATGAAAGCAAATCTGTTAGAGACTGCTGTTTAACTACTGTGTGATTATCCCCAGTGACAAATAGCAAAGAGCTGTGAAAGAATCTCCTTCTCTGACTCAAAACGTCTTCACAGAGAGGGTTGTTAGGCAAACCTGTTGCCTAAAGGGTTCCCCAGGGAAATAGTGGAGTCTCCATCCCTGGAGGTATTTAACAGATGGTTAGATGTGGGGACATGGTTTAGTAGTGAATAGCAGGTTAGGGTGATGGTTGGACTTGATGATCTAAAGGGTCCCTTTCAATCAAGACAAATCTATGATTCTATAATTCTAAATATGTTTACCCCTCAAAAAAAAAATCTTTTACGGACAAGTAAATATGTTTTTGGAATTCAGCAATGAGCTGAGAGAAGTTGATCATGGAATCACAAAATGACTAGGTTGGAAAATCATTGAGTCCAACCATACCTGTCCTCTCCTAGTCCATATCCGTAAGTATCTCATCTACCTATCTTTTAAATACATCCAAAAATTCAAAATACCAGTAGAAATGGTGAGATTACCAGGGAATTTTAATCCCTCCAAGTAATCCTTGAATGAAGAGCTGAGGGTTGCCTTAATGGAGCCAGGGGGCTGCTTGCATCTCCAGTGCTCTGAGACACCTCCACTAGCAGAGAACGACCACGAGCCTGGAGTTTGCCTTTGTGCAAAACCTGCTGGTGATGCTGATTTTTTTCATTTTGTCTCTACAGCTTTGACAGGCTACCAGGAGCAGTTTCCTCTTCATTAGATTTGTTTCATAAACCATATGAAAGACCCATGATTTCCTTTGACAATGCCTCAGTGGTGCATTTTCCTGTTAGCCCATCACAAACTGTAGAATGAGCATTTCTCTTTGCTTTTGTCACCTATTCTTCAGGATTTGCTGACCTTTATTTGCTCATATTATCAACACCTTTTGTTCTATTTCCTCACAAAATGTCCAAACAGACCTTTTAATAAGTATTATTTGACTGGCATTTTAGTTCCTTGGACTCCTCTGGTTTTAGCTATACTATCAAGTCCAAATGACAGTGAAGACCCCTGCAATTTACTCCAACATATAATCTGTGCACTACCCAAGGTCTGTGCTTCTCTTAGTCACCACACAGGAACATAAACAGCTGATGGTCAGATTTCCAAAACTTCTTCCATCAGACCTCACAACCCAGGAAGACCCTGTTCTCACTAAGTTGTGGTAGCAGCAGTGTCAACTTCAAAGTGAGGAATAAAGACAGCCTCTTGGCAGAGTGTCTCAAGAGCTCATAGCTCCATCACAGCTCTAAGCATTCATTCTGGCAGGATGTAGTCCTAATGCCAGGAAACCTTGGAACCAACCCACCTCCTTATTCTGGAAGAGTAGGAACTGGTTTTTTTCTTTCTAGTCTTGAGCTGAGCACAGGCATTGCCCCAGCTTCTGCACTACAGGAGTTTTCACACAACCTTCAGTGGCAGATACAAGATTTCTCTTCTCTCCCTACAAAGATTATGCTGCACTGAATAGCAGATAATCACAGTTAGAGTACGGGCTATGGGCACATAGATTTTTTTTTTCTGGATCCCAGTGCAGGCAATCTGGAATTTCCCCCAAAATACAACAGTAAAATTAAATCATAATAATACTGACGTGTTTTCTGTTTTAGTTTAAATACTGGAACACACACACACTTATGCTCAGTATCATAAAAGTGGGTGCTGGACTCTCACAGAGTTCAGACTCCCTTCTTGGTATTGAATCAGGCCCAGTTTTTCAGAGCATATAACCTCTTACTAAATACCTATAAGTAAACAGAATTTTACTGCCAACATGAGTATACGATACTTACAAGTGGAGTGACACATCATTGTGTATTCATCAGGCTGAACTCTTAAATTCTAATTATTTTGGTGCATAATTGGAAGAACTGAGCTTTCCTGAGCATCCAGTTGATAATAATCCTTTTTAGTTGAAAAGTTTCACAGAACTGTAAATTCTGGGCAATTCTGGAGATGTTGCGTGGCACAGATTGCCTTAATCATTTCATTTGTACCAATAGGGACAGATAAAGCATTATACTTCCATCTGGAATAAAGTTTTAAGACACTCCAGCAACAAATCCGTGTTCAAGTTGACACACAGAGTACATATGCTGATTCATCATCACAGTAATTTACATTTTGAATGTGCAGATTGTGCACAATTCAAAAAAATTATGGAAGCAGTCCCTTACACATTTTGGGTGTTTTCCATACACTAGATATAACATAAAATTAAATATGTATGTTGCTTCTGCATTAAAAAAATTGCATATTCATATACTTTCAAATGTACAATTACTTTTGCTGCATGAGGTGCAGCTACTTACTGGTAGCTGAGTAAAGTTTCACTGTCACACCAGGTCTGTGTGGCATAGAGAGTATTGACGAAGGCAAATCTGAAGGATTGGAAAGGATATTAGTTGTCTTGACATCTTAACAGTAAAAGAGAATAAAGGAAGGTTGATTGGAAGAATAACAAGAAACAAAAAAGCTGAAGACACAGACCACTATCAAACACACAGACATTCACAGACACATTTGTTTTTATGTGTATTATTTTCTATATAATAAATGTGTCAACTGACAGAATATTTTTACATTCCAACTCACCACATCAAACTCACCTGTCTCTGTTTGCACCACTTTGCTGGTCTCTTGAGGCAACACCGTCTGCACCCAAAATGTATTCATGTCCACTATGGGAATAGAAAGGCACATGCTCCATGTCATTCAGGATACTTGTGATTTATCTGTCTGTTGTGAGCTGCTATATATGAGACAGCTCAACAGCCAGAGTCCCTCACACCATGCTTCCAGTGACATATAGAAATGTCAAGATGAAAAGGGAAGGAAAAAAGCTGTATTTTGCTAGATCTTGAAGAGTCCATGGTCTAGGGCAAGGTAGAATTTAAAGAAGGTTTATTTAGTGTAGACTAAGAGAGGCAGCTCTGTATTGCTCTTTACAAGTCTTCTCACTGTATGTGGAGCAAAAAAGATGTGAACCTAATTTGTAGAGGTGTCTGTGAGGAGCAAAGCTTAGTTTTTCCCCAAATCACATGAAACTACCAATGCACTCTATAACTGATTTTAGCACTTAAACGATTAAAAAAAAAATCACTCACTAAAGACTGGCAGTAAATCTCCCTAAAAGACCTCCCAACCTCAGAGATGTGGTTTCAGCTTTTTGGCCAAACCCAAAGGCAAGTCCTCCTAGCCTTACTCACTGGAAGTGGGTTGCAGGTGTGTTAATGGAGCTGAGCTTCTCCTAGCAGTCAAAGGAGGTTCAGCTGTCCCTTGTGCTCTGGAAGTATCCACATGTGGTGATGGAAACCCAGATCCTTTTGCTCCAACTGTCTTTGTCCATGGGGGGAACCTTGTAGTAGGGTTTTCCTCCTCCCCTTTCTGGTCAACAGGGATGTTGGTAGCTGGAGAAGCAGGAGAGACAGAGACAGGGCACCAGGAACCCACTGTGGATGCTGGTGCCCTAAGGCAGCAGTGAGCATAACATACAGGGAACAATAATATCTAAAATACACCCAGAAAATCCAATCTGCTTCTTGACTGCTTTCCTTGACAGCTGAGAGGCCACCTCTCCTTCCCATTTAAATATGGAACCATGGGGAGTGCCAATCATACTTGAAATTTTAACTGAGAACATTTTAATGTGCAAATTTTCATAAAATAAAAGAAACTGAAACATTTCTGTCAAGTGCAGTGTGCTTTTTTTCTTTTTTTCTTTCACATAAACTATTTTTTATTTCCCAGCTGCTTCATGACAAAGGAGAGAGATGAAAGCTCCTGTCTCTGTGAAGGGAGAAGGCAGGTACTGGAGGACAGATGCTGGAATTTGAGAACTGATGACATTTTTTGGTAGGAGCAACACTCAGGGCTGGAAGAGATAGCAAAGATTGGTATCTGGTTAAGCAAAAGGAAAGACCTTATAAAAAGACCAGGGAAAATACAGAAATATTGTGGACAGGTGCAGCTGCAGTGGTGGTATGATGTAAAATTCTGAATTTCCCTTTGCTCCTATTAGTGGAAGCAAGCATAAAAATTTGATTTTCTGCTTTTGAAATGAGTCATGCTAGAACTTGTCCATCTTATAACCTTGGGGCAAAGCTAAATGCACCGAAGCTTATGAAATGTTTAGGTACTCTGAAGTCAAAGATGGAGGAAAAAAAGAGAAAAATTACAATAAGAAAGGAGGGGAATAGTTTGATCTTTTTTTGGATTTAAAAACATAATGGGGCTTAAAAAAAATCTTTGTCTAGTTAATGGCAAAAAAAAAAGGGCAGAGGAGGTGTCTTTTTACAGTACCTTTTCTAATCCCCAGATATTCAGTGCATCACTGACCTGACCACTTTTTTATTATCTATTATTCTGCTTTTTTAGAATAAAATTTTATCTTGTTCTGTAACTGTAGTTCAATTTCACAGTGCTGTGCAGCAAATCTATACGATCACTTACCAAGATGTTAATCAAGAAGAATATAAATACAGGTCAGAAAATATTTGCTCACTTTTAAATGTCCACATGTGTTCTGCTGATGAATCCACTGTTTTGTTTGGGTCTTCCTGCAATTTCATGACACTTGAAAAAACCGAATCTAGATCTTAGAGGTATCAGAAAATATGGTTAATATGCTCACCCTCCACTGCATGTTGTGTGATTAATAGGAAGCATCAGGTTCTGGTATACAAGAAACAACAGTTGTCATTTTAAATTAACACAATTTTTGGCAAAGTGTCTCTGTTTACTTTTTTTTTTTTTGTAATGACTGAAACATCCTATAGCTTTCAGCACAGGTAAACTTGTCAGGTCACTGATTTCACTGTCAGTTTTTTTTTTAATCATGCATTAAAAATGAGAAATACCAGTAAGAGGTATTTGAAACACAGCTCAGCCTGGCAAAGTGGTTTTGGAGGGAGGAGCCATGCACCACACTGGCTGAATATCTCCATCTCTTTTCTGAAGGTAGCTCATGTAAAGGTAGGAGATTTCTGCTGAGAGCTCAAGGAGATACTTGTTTAGATTAAAATCATCAGGGAACCTCCACAGTATGGTACTGAATTATGTAAGAACTCCCATCCCAGCAGGTTTTGATCATTCTCATGGCTAATAATTTAAAACTCTGTAATTTTACTTGAATTTAGAATATAATTTTTTTATTACACTTATAATAATATAAAGTATCAGATTATTTAAGAAAATATACCACAATATATAAATGTTTACAAATAAGAAAATACAAATAAATTAAAATAATATTTTTACCTTATGAAAATTGAGTATTCCTTTCAAGAGCTACCTGAACATTGTTTTATTGTTGTTGCTGCTTCCTTTTGTTCCCCAGCATGTACTTACCCAGGTCAGAAGATGTGTTGCTGTAAAATGTGTAATTAACAACAGGAGACTTATCCAGCATTTCCCAAAAGTCAGACAGATTTCTCCCTGCAGTAGAAATGTTACAAATATCAAGGAAGATTTATTTCTAGTGTAAGTAATCACTGAGAATAAATAGGGCAACATTTTGGGGCAGAGTGGATTTACATTTACCTGTCTGCCCTGTCATCACACAGATGAAGATACAATCTGAGTCATTGCTCTGGCGCACTGAAAGGCAAAACAAAGTAGAACAGATCATTGTTACCAGTTTTCATCATATGATGTTATCTTAAACAGTTGAAAACACAAACTGGTATTTGCCTACTACAGCTGGCCAAATATTTTCCTTCCTATCAGATATTTGCCAAAACCTTGAACCAGCACCGAATACAAATGTTAATATTTCCAGGGAAAATGTTTCTCTATGATAAAAATTATAAATTATAATAATTTTTACATTGAAAAAATTAATTCTTCAGATAATGTAGCCTATCATTATTCTTTGGGGATCATAATTCCCCAAATAGAAGTATTTAATAATAATTCACCAAACTTCAAAGCTGCTCATAGAAGCATGCATGTCTTTAGTTTACATATATACATATACACACACACACACATTGCATATCTATCTTGTTCTTTAAGGAGACTTTGTTTGCAACTGCAGACCACGCTTTGCAAGAAAAGCTAAGTAAGAGCAGCATTTTTATACAGATTTCCATGCTTGTTTCCATGCCAGGATTAAGTCAGACAAGACAATGATAAATGTCATAAAGAAGTGCAAACCTGAGAGAATAGAAGTGGATTTGAAAATTTCTGTGAGATAACTGGTGGAGTTTCCAAGAATATCAACAAGTAAAGCTGTAAAATCTAGACAACAAAATAGAGAAAATTTATAATTGAAAATACATATTCTATCAACCATGCCAAGTTAAAAATCATTAAATATGTTATCATATTTTGGGTATATGCTTGCGTGTGACAATGCTTAAAATATGCTAAATTTTAAAAGGTTTTCTGAATGGGAGTGGACTTAGGAAGCCACTGGAATTTTCCACAGAATTTTATTTCAAAGATGATTTCCAAAATAGCACCTATGTGTCTAAAAGTAAACTTAATAGAATTTATCTGTTCAGGAGAACAATTTAAAATAATTTTCTACTTAGTCTGCTTAAACTTAGAAGAACCAAAGCCTGTAGGCTTTGCCTGCAGTAACTGCCTATCTACCATGTAGGGCTTTCCAGGAGGCATGTGTTTGTCTCCTCTGAGATCTACTTAGACATACTGGTGGAGATATCAGTTAAATAATGGCTAGTGGTGGTGGTGGTGTTATGACTTTTTCATAACAGATTCTACAAGCAAAAGGCCAGTGTTCTCACTTATAGAGTGACATGCATGAGCCCTGTGTTGGGCACTCAGTATCTCATGCTTGAGAGGATGCTTTAATCACCAAGATATTCTGGATTTAAGGCAAAAAGTTTCAAGTTTCTCTGTTATCTTCCAAGGAAGTCTGAGACATTATGCTGAACTACTCTTGACATCTTACATTGACCAGCCATAGAATTAGAGTGCTCAGATCCCTACTGGAACGTCAAATGCTGTGAGATCACAGGTGTGAATGAGGATGATAGGTGAAGGGTTTCCCCAATAGCATTTTACACTTAATTAAACAGCTCTAGGAGGATGTTGAACCTTGCTTTTCACTCCTGTTGAGTTCATTCAAGTTATTGCAATCTATTGGTGCAGAGAAACTCTTGCTCATCTCTTGTGCATTATCTCAGGAGAACTAAAGTGCCTGTATGGACTGACAGGTTCTCTTTCCTCCATGACTTTTGGTATTCCAAGGAGGAAAGGGAGGTCTTTCTGCTGAGTAAACCACTCAGGTCACTTGACTGATGTCTCCATCCCAGACTTTCCAGCTGGGTACAGCCATATGAGTCTGAGCTCATCCAATCTCTGACAAGGTTCAGAGAAGCCACTTGTGAGCAATGGCTGGTGACCTCAGTACGGTGGGACAACTCGTACGGATGAAGTCAGCAGAATCCAGGCTACGGCTCCCAGCTCCAAAGGAAATCATTCAACTCAAGCACAGGCAATTCCCAACCTCTCTTGTATACTCACCTGTCAAGTCATTTGTCACATTGTTCAAACAGTAGCAGTAATGCATAGGGAACTTGCCAGGGTCAACACTTTTCACGTTAGAAACTGCACAAAGAGGCAGAGAAAAATCAGTATCCACATTCACAGGCTGCGTGAAAGGAAACGGGGAGCAAAGCACCAAGGCACTCACTGTTATAAATGGTGACTGACACTTTGTGGAAGGCAAATGAGCTGTAAGATGTAACACTCAGCAAAGAGAAGAGTTTTTTGGTACCTGTAGAAACACATGGCTCTGCCATTAGTGGTTGGAACAAATTATGAGAACAGCATGTTTTGACTCTGCTCATTTAATTTCTAAATGACCCCTGAGGTGCTGATACTATACAGCTGACTGAGACTCAATTCTTTCTCATTTCCACTGGGGGAAGAATCATTTGTATTACTTCTTCTGTTGGATTTTTTGTTTTGGTTTTTTTTTTTTTTTAATTTAAACCTGTGCTGGATTAGAAAGTGCTTTCTAAAGGCCTCACATAATTAATTATGTTGTGTCTATATATAAACACGCTAATTCCTAAATTCTTTGGCACAGACATCTATCTGCATTATAAATGCATAAGAGTAACGTGCTCCTATGATCTATTCTGGAGGCAGACACATAAATGCATAGCATATTTATGGCTTCTCCTGCCAACACCATGAGCCCTTTATCTCACTGACCGCCGCGCTGACAGCCCGTGCGACCTGCCTGGCCTTGTCGCATCACCTCTGAGAGCTGTGTTCAGCATGTCGTTCACCAGCTCTGTCAGGTTAATAGCGGCCAGATCCACTGACTTCGCAGGCAGCTCTGAAAAAGAAAGGGTCTCTGAGCAGCTGGGTGCACAAGGGTGCCAGAAAATGGCTGTAAATCCTCTGCTTCTACAGGGAAAAGTCTTCCAGAACAGGGAAAATAAACTGAGTAGATTATGCATTGGAGTGCACTGAAATACCTGTGGAGAGAAAATAAAGATGCCAGGAGTGCAAAGAGGAGTCTGGAAAATAGCAAAGTAATGTGGTCAGTGCAATGGTAGGCCAAAAATTAGGTGGGGGTCCCTGTTTCCTTCCACCCCAAGCACATCCTGTGATGGTTGCCTGGGCCAGTCCTGACATTCTGGTGCCTGTTGTGCTGGGCAATGGGCATTTACTGCCAGCATCGCAGCAGATCCCACTTTGCAAATCACAAACAGAGGAGGCAGTGCTGAGGAAATGTTCCTCCTTTGACAAGGCAATACAGAAATGGAATGAAAATATAGGTTTCAATTGTTTTTTTCAACTCTCTTGATGGGTGTATTGCTACAACAGAATACATAGACTGTAGGTGAATCACACTCTGTTTTAATGTTTCCTTTCTATGGTTCTTGCTTGCTTTTTTCCAAGTCAAAAATTCCAAAGGTGTTCTTTTGCTGTCCTCTCACAACATCATGTGGAAGAAGAGCTGTATGGTATCAGTGTGTGTCTGCGAGGGGGAAGGTCTGTGTGTGTGTGTGTGTGTGTGTGTGTGTGTGTGTGTGTGTGTGTGTGTGTGTAAGAGAGAGAGAAAAAACAGAGCAGGATGGAAAAAGAAGCACAGAAAGATGAGATGAGCACAAAATTGAATTTGGGGAGAAATATAATTTTCCAATGGCATCAGTATAATTTTTAACCAATTTGAAACTGAGCTGCACCTTAGGACTGGAAGCAGGGCTTGTCCACAGAGAAGAACAGAGGAGAGGGAAAACAAAAGGGAATGGAGAGCTGGGAAGGAGAGAAAGGAAGACAAGAAAGCAACGTTTAGATTCCTGGCAGGATGAGGTTAAATTGTCCAGGGACCTGAGTCAGCTCTGTGTTGGGTGAGGAACTCTTGCAGCAGTGGTGGGTTGGAGCTCACAGACTCTGCAGGAGAAGGGTCCACCTGTCACCATCTCTAGGTTCAGCACAACATCCCCCACTCCCATTACATCCACACCCAGGGGCTCCTGATATGCTGGTTGTTACCTGCCATAGCCAGCACTGCCACTTGCTTCTCTTTCTTATCTTCTCTTCTTACGCATGAAGCTGTGGAGTGAAGGAAGAGACTGAGAAACAGTTTTCACTGTTGAACTACCAAGTAACTCTCTACTGAGCTCTCTGCCTGGGTTGCTTTGCTGCCCTCATTTACTATACCTCAGAAACCAGTGGGCTTCAGCACTGCAATGTGTGTCACCAAGTATGCACAACAGAAAGAGGAAATGGAATCCAGCTACACTAGGGGAGGTTCAGATTGGATATTAGAAAAAACTTCACAGAGAGGGTTGTTAGACATTGGAAGGGGCTGCCCAGGGAGGTGGTGGAATCTCCAGCTGTGAAGGTATTTGAAAGACCATTAGGTGTGGTGCTGAGGGACATGGTTTAGTAGTGGATGGCAGGTCAGGGTGATGGTTGGACTTGATGATCCTTGGTCCTTTCCAACCAAGACAATTCTGTGATTCTGCGATTCAATGATCAGGTGCCTAAGAGTAAGTATATCCTAAAGGACCTTCCCCTTTAACTCAAGAATCAAAAGGGGAAAAATGGTTGTAGAGGTTGCACTGTTCTAGAGGTCTGCACTAGACTTGCATACAGAATAGTCTGCAAAGTACATAGTAAAATAAGGCAAAATCTAGACAAATCTTCACAGACTGTGTGCATGTTGTTATTCAGAACAGTCATTCAGGTGAGTGTTGTTTTCAAGTGCTGTGTGGTGAGAGGAATGAACTGGAGAGAGGCTCAGGAGATAGAAGATACTTCCTGGGATTCCCTCAGTGGTTAACAAGGGCAAGGTATATAGCAGCGACTTAGACATCAAAGGACAAGTTGAATAGCTGGATTTTGATGCTTAGGCTCCCTATCCAATCAGTGGAGAGCTGAATGTCTCCAAGCAGTAATCCATAAGGCTCCACAGATCTATGATAGAATAATAGAATAATAGAATAGTTTAGATTGGAAAAGATCCTTAAGATCATTGACTTCAACCATAAGCCTAACACACCAAGTCTACCACTAAACCACACCCCTAAGTGCTACATCTATATGTCTTTTAAATACATCCAGGGATGGTAACTCAACCACTTCCCTGTGCAGCCTGTTCCAATGATTTATAACCCTTTTTGTGAAGAATGTATTCATATATTTCTTTTTTACTTCATCTGATAAACACCACTAAACTTAATTTCTTCTACAATATATTCATATCATCATAGCTAAGAACTTGCTGTTTGAGGCATATGTCTGGCAAGTGTATGTATATGGAATGTCTTCCTAATATTCAATCTAAACCTCCTCTAGTGCAATCGAGCCTATTTCCTCTTGTTGGATTACTGGTTACTTTGGAGAAAAGACCAACCTGACTACAACCTCCTTTCAGACAGCTGTAGAGAGTGATAAGGTCTTCCCTCGGGCTCCTTATTTTCCAAACTAAACAACCCCAGTTCCTTCGGCTTCTCCTCACAAGACTTGTTCTCTAGACCCTCGTAGCCCAAATGACATGGTGCTAGCAAATGCTAAACTCCCACACATCTCTAAAGCTTCAGCTTCTCAATCCATCCAAGCTCCCCAGAAAAAAAGTCCTCTTCTGGGAGCTGGTGGTGAGGAGAGCTCACGTCAATGGTGGTTGTACCCTGTATTGTGCTACAAACTACCCTGTAGAACTCTCCTCAGAGAGTAGGAAACTTGGGTCCTTTCAATTAAGAGGAAATCTGTAGGACTGGAAATACCCAAAGAGCAGATGTGACTGCATGATCAGGCTGTTTTTACCTAAATTGGTGAAACCTGAGTGTTTGGCTTTATTCATACAAATATCTGTGCCTCGCACAAAAGACAACCGTGGCTACATTTCCCTCTCTGTTTTTACCTAAATTGGTGAAACCTGAGTGTTTGGCCTTATTCATACAAATATCTATGCCTCGCACAAAAGACGACCGTGGCTACATTTCCCTCTCTCCTTCTCTCTTTCCACATAAGGAGAAATATCATACGAATAATCCATGGTCTGTAAATCGTCATGTGCTGCTACTCAGCTGTGTTAACAACTCTCACCTAGTATGAGTTACATTTGGACCCACAATCTGGTTGGTAAGACCTCTTCTGACTCTTCTTTTTCCATATAAACCCTTCTGACTCCAGATTCATGGCGTATGAACCAAGAGTAGACTTCTACCATCATCTGGTCTATCCTGCTGCATGGCACCAGCCCTGGAGCTCCAGCCAATCAGCTTTGCCTAAGCAGTTTTAAAGAAACAATCCTGACACAGATGTGGGAATGGAGCCATGGAAGCAATTGGGAAAGAGACACTTGAGTTACTCCCTGGGGAGCACCAAACTATTGTGTTTACCTGTGTTGCAAACCAGAAAGAGACACAGAAATCCCAGGATGATCTTTGCTTGCATATGCCAGCAGAACCACTGCATTGTGGACTCCAACTTCCAGCAGTTTGGGTTACTCTAGGAGAAAGAAATACTATTTTGGTGATGTTAAAGTTTGTGGTATTGTGCGATTTTATCCAACCCTTGCCCCAGAATGATGTGATGGTGAGAGAAATATTAGGTCTCTGGGATACAGTGAGAAGAATGGTGGTGAAAATGGCAAAGTATCAGAAATCTCACAATCAGTATTGTTCATTTAAGTATGTGTGCCATGAGTTTAACACGTAAGTCTTGAAGCTTGAGACCTGTGGCTTTAGTGGGACTTGTTAAGGTCCCTGGGCAGAATGATCTGTGCCCAAAGAATACTGACAGATCAGACACCTAAACCCTTTCTGAAACAAGATAAAATTCACTTCTGTTTATTTTTAAACCAGGTATCTTTTGAGCTCCTTTTCTGCGTAAATGTTGGTTTCTCAGTCAACCCTAGTGTTTTGTTTCCACAGCTAATTATGGTCACCAAACTATGTTTGGCACTGCTTTGCCTACTGGCTTGCCCTTCAGACAATGAGCTGCTTTTGTGGTTTTCAAGATTTAATTAGAGGTGGTTAGAAAAAAAAAAGACGGAAAGTCCTTTTTTACCTCGCATATTTTGTAAGATTGGAACATGCCAAATAGCACTGTAGTTGTCAGAAAATGAGGAAGTGCATGAAAATTAGCAAAAAAAAGTCTAAAATATTTTTAATATCCTCTTAGAGTATGCAGCAAACTATTATCTTGAAGATAATACTGTTTGATTAACAAACGATTATCATGTTTAAAATCTTTCACATTTAATTCACTAGAGAATTAAGACATACAGAAAATAGCTAACTTGTACCTAGCATATTTAAAGAGACTCTTCCTTGTGATGATGAAATGATAGCAGGCATTTTTGTTGTTTGAAATGTCTGTGTTTGCTCATCAGATGACTCAAAAGCATTTAAGTGCCAGCTCTGCTAATTCAAACAAGCTCTGAGAAGCTTTTTAGGTAGCTCATCATATCTATTCAGTCCATCTGACTAATCCTTTTTACTCAACCCCAAGCCTATACTCATCCCAGGTCTCTGCACAACATGTGCACAGGAGTGGGGCTGTGGCAGACAGAAAACCACAGCTGAATCTTACTCCTCAGACTTCATATTCCGTCACCTTTCTGTGAGACAGACTAATTATGCATGGGCAGAGTCCAGCGTCCCATGGACCAGTCTGGCATGAAAGATCCTTAAGCTTGGCTCTTCTCACAGCAATATTTGGGATTTGACCAAACACTAGACTACAGACCATGAGTGTACTTCTGGCATCAGAATCACAGGACCTGAAACACTGTCATGGCTATCCCTGCCATATCCACTACGTAGTGGAGAGGAGTTAGTGAGAGATGCTCCTCAGTGAAGCTGAATTTGAAGCACTGGTGTTTTGCAGAGGAGTGGGGATGAAGCTTTCAGGCAGAGTAGGCTTTGAGGTCAGCTGGGGTTGTGGGGTGGAGAGCTGGGTGATCATATCATGGGGAGGATTGTAGCTGTTTATGTTGTGGAGCAGGAGGGCTGTAGTGGCTGGTGCACCAAGTCAATTAAGTGTCTTGAAACTGTTGGATTGTGACTGTGATCAACAGTGGGGTCATTTGCTGTGGTTTGATTGGGTTTTTTTTTGAAAGAACTTTGTGAATTTTTATTCCTGTAGTATGAGAAGTGTTTTGTCTCCTTAGCTCTGGAAGATCTACGTTATGATAAGCTGTGCTTCATGATGACTGCTCAGTGTCTATGGGCCACAGACCTCCCCCTGAACAAATTCCTCATGACCTGCACATTCCCTGCATAAAAGATGCAATCAGGCTGCATGGCCAGTGCTGTCTCAGTGCATGCTGACCAAGGGGACGTCAATATGAAACATGGACAAAAGCAGAGCTGCCACCGTGCTGTCCCTGTGGCGTAAGGCTGGTCTTGGATCCCTGCTGCCATGGTGCTTTGGGTTGCATGGTGAACAAGGGACTCAGGCCTAAGAGGTGGGAGGGCAGGATATCCTCTGCCCCGCTTTCAGTCTGCCCTTACACATCACTGGTTAGAGCTCAAGCCAGAACGGAGAGATTTGATTTTCAGCACATGCTTTGAGGAACATGGACTTTCCTGGGCCAGAAGTGAACCACACTAGAACTAACACAGAAATCCTTAGTAAGTGCATTTCATAAATTGACATGCAAGCACAGCTATTCTGAGAAGGTTCCCAAGTAAAAGGCTTACTAGGCTATAGATAATTTTCTACAAGGCATTACTAATTTATTTACATTTTCTGTTAGCTGTTCAGGGTGGCAGGATGGGGAAAATCATCTGACAGAGGACTCGATGCAGCATGCAAGAGCAAGGGTCTAGAGAGAAAACATTCCCAGGAGATAGAGAAGAGGTGAGAAGGTTGACATATGAAGGAATTGTCCTACCAAAGCACCTTAAGAGAGAGAGAGAATAAAAAAGGCAGATGTAAGAGCACAACAAGATTGGAAACGAGTGAGAAACAAAGCATCCCATACACATTGTGGGATGCTTTTCTGCTCACCTGAACTTGCAGCTCCCTGCTGTCCTCTGCACTGAGCTGCTTCTCCACGCTAGCCGACACAGACCATTTTCTCTGTGCACAATGCTGATTTGCAGCAGGAGTTCAGGGCAGGCATTAGTCTGGCAACAACACCCACATTCAACTGAGGTGTGATTACACACTGTGGACTCGATCAGGGAAAACATTTAATGGTTGGGACAACGTGCAAACATAACCTGGAAGGATGGATCATAATAAACCACATCCTGTCCTATTTCTAGCAAGGAATTATTAAATAAGGTTGGTACAAAATGAATGGAAAAATCTCTATTCGTGCCTGAGTGCCAGATTTAGCACTTTGGTGTTCTCTGGCCAGTGCAAAGTGATTAAAAAGACATTGCAGAGACATGCCAATACTAAGGATGTCACTCTAGCAAAGACTGCCTTTCTTCCTCCAAAGGTAGAGAACGATTTACATTTGAAGCATCAAGTTTAGCTGCTCCCCAACATTTTTTCACAGCATTAACTCTCTGAACATTTATGCTGTCCAATTAAATTTTAAAGTAATCTGTGATAAATACTCCTAGAACTGCTGCCTGAAATATACTACCTCAGTAATGTGGATGATTTGTAATTTTAACTCTTAGGATACACGTCATATTTGCATTACTCTGGTTATCTGATATCTAATTTTTATCTATCGGGGACAAGGTTTTATCACTTTGTAACTGTATCTCCTTCATTTGCCAGCATAAGTGACACTACTCTGGTGATGAAAATACATGTCCAGATTGCAAATATGAAACCTTCATTGCATTTCAGCTCCAAATCACTCACAATTTCCATGAACAAACATAGCTTGATTCACAGGCACTAAATGCACAGGTGCTACACAACCACCCTGTAAACTGACTCTCACTGAATATTTTCTTTCCAAACAATTATCTGATACAGGCTACAGGTCAAGCCTTTAGTTACAAATTCCCCTTCACCTCCACTGGATATGATAATCATCCTCTTGTGTTTATTTTAAGCTGAATGATATTGCTAGATTTCATTTTACTTAGAACTGCTGATCCAGAGTTCCCTGAACTACCAAATTGGAGATTTTAATCCAGTTCATATTACCTTTATACACAAGTGGAGACCTCTTATTAAATATCTCTTTGTTTCTCTAGCATACTAGTAATCTTAAACCAACATGTTGATTAGCTATGCTTCATTTGAACTCAATTTAATGTGGCAGGTAACCGTGAAGTTTGAATTGTTTTCATTTTTCCTGTGCAAACAGAATGCAACCAGATATCAAGTAGTTTTTCCATGTCTTCATGCTAAACAGAGCAGAACAGAAGTTAAGAGAACAAAGACATAAAAAAGGAATGTCTTTGAGTGGTAATTTCTTTACCTTCATTCAGTTCCAACATGTAAAGGTCATCTCTCATTTTGAGCACACCATGATACAACAGGTCTAAAGAAATGTTGTGTGTTCATATGAAAATGTTCCAGTGTTACAATTACACACTCCATTAGACTGCTACAACTACTTTTTAAGTTCAGATTTATTTATATGAGAAATTAATAAAATGTAATAAACACACATATACATGTGTGATACATACAATGTATCTAATAAAAATACATTTTATTTGCTGCATTTCTATTGAATAATGACACAGCTGAAATTGTTTCCTCCAAGTACATGGGAACCAGTGAGATCTGGAATAGTTAATATCAACTTACCTGATTTGTCTTGACAAAGATGATTGATTATCTTTACAGCCTATATAAAACTGGAGATTGTAGGCAGGTCTTAATAACCACTCTGTGAAAGACTTTGAGTAGACAGACTTGATAATCTTGCTTTTAAATCCTGCAAAAATTTGTTATCCTAATCCCAGAAGGACTAACTGGAGGTAACACAATCGTAAGCACAAAAAGTGCCCGTGGAGTCCCACATGGAAAGGCTCTGTGGCAGGTCAGGTGAGGACTGGAGGCTCCTTTTGGCAAAAGACTGGAACTGGAGAAGAAAAGGGTTAGTTTTTTCCCTTTTAAAGGGACAGCTCATCTTACTGCAGTTAGGCCAATGTCATTTTTGATGATGTGAGGTAGGCCAGACAAAGCCCCTGTACCGAAGCCATCCTTGTAGAAGTGATTTAGACAATAGCCGTTGTGGAGAGAATGGAGAAGAAGCCTGAAATGTATCTTAAATGGAGGAAAACAAAAGGAACAAAACACTGTTAAAACACATAATTTTCTGGCTTTGTGGTTAAGTGCCAAGGAAGGAAGAGGGATCTGGTCACAACAGTGCTGCAGGGCAATTTTGGTGATGATGAATGATGTTTAGAATTACCCAAGAGATGATCACTCTTGGAAGCACTGGGTGAAATTTTTCTCCCATTCACTCCTTCGGACTCTGAGTGATTCCTCTGAAGTCAGTGAGTTTAGATGCACCCCTGTTAAAAGCAGATAATCATCCATTCGGGAGTTCTGCCATAAGCCACTTGAATACCTCAGTGTGTGACTTAATTCAAAACCTTGCAGCAATTAGAGACAGGAAACGTAAAAGCATTCACAGTCAGTCCATGGAATAAGGTTGTTCAGAACCCCATCAAGCCTGACCTTGAATATCTCCAGGTATGAGGCCTCCACCACCTCTGGGCAACCTGTTCCAGTGATTCATGACCCTCATAAATCTACCCTTTTCTAGTTTAAAACCACTATCCCTCATCCTATTGCTACATGGCCCTCCAAGAAGTCCCTCCCCAGCTTACTGGGAGTTTTCTCCAAGAAGCTGGAAGGCAACTGCAGCCACATTTAACAGAATTATAGCTGGTAAATACGATGCTTGCACATGTGTGTGCACACACATACACAATCTTACCTGTTTTTTTTCTTTCACTCTGCCTTTCATGAACAAAAATCCAACGTTATCCAGAGGGTTGTAATTTCATCTAATATTATCTAATTCTGTGTGGAGCTCACTGGTGGGATAAAAGAAAAATTTTCATGACTTGTGACTAAACGCTGCAGCCTGAGGAATATGGAAACATCTTTTCTTTGACAGCACTACTTTTACTGATTTAATTACCAGTTGCTCATTATCTCACCAAGAAGTCTGGGATGAAAGTCCCCTCTGTAACAGCTGACAAAACCAGGTATAGCCAGGAAAATGTGTACACTGGGATCAATTCCAACTGTTTGAAGTTTGTCTATGAGGATAATTTGACTTTCAGCAGGTTTTACCTCATGCTGTGTTTTACCCTGGGGCTCTGTAATTTCAACTTTCCTCAGCTGCAGAGTGATGCTCAGGTGACTGGGGAGGGTGCTATTGTTCAGCCCCAAGTTTGGCTCTTGGGAAAAAGGCTGTGTTCTCACTCAGAGCATCATGCTGAGCAAGTTGCTTTCTCAGGAGTATAGTCTTTACGAGCTTCCTTTTCCCAGCGTCTCTTTGTGTGACAGCACTGGGTCCACAACATCCCAAAATCCAGAACAAGAAATTAAGTCATTTTTAACATCTTCTTAGTAACATAGGCACATAATTCATAGAAATTACTGAATAAATGTAATTGTTTGCTGAAGGCTGTACAGGATGTGTTGCCCACTAATGCAATGTAAACAAACACACATTTGCCTATGGTTTATTTGTTAGAGAGAGCAGCACAGAAACAGAGAATCACAGAATGTGTTGGGTTGGAAGGGATCTTTAAAGGTCATATAGTCCAGCCCCCTACATTAAACAGGGACATCTTCACTAGATCAGGCGGCTCAGAGTCCCACCAAGCCTGACCTTGAATATCTCCAGGGATGGGGCCTCCAACACCTCCCTGGGGAATCTGTTCCAGTCATATACCACCCTCACATTGAAGATTTTTTTTCCTAATATCCAGCCTAAATCTCCCTTTTTCTAGTTTAAAACCATTACCCCTCACCCTATATTGCTACATGATCAGCATAGCATGAAGTTCTGGGAAGGAGGGTGAAGGCAAGGTCTGTGCTTTAACTCAATGTGGGTTGAGTACAAAGTGTGGAACACACTACTTCCTTGCAGCCATTTAAAACTATGCTTTTACAAAACAGCTGCAATTTGCATGAGCAACTGCAAGGGCTCCAGACATGCCTTCTGGTGACCTGAGTCAAGGTCAGCATCCAGCATCCCACCCACTCTGTCCTCAGGTACAGGTACCCACCACCAGCTGGGCCATGAACTGTTGATGTGGCCCATGGAGTACTGTAGTACCTAAAGCATCTTGCCAACTTCCCTATCTTACGTGCCGAGTAGGAAAACACATACCCAGCTGCATCTCTCATCAGATGCTAACACATAATAGAGAATGAAGCACTTCTTTTCAAAAAAGAACAAACAAGGACATTTAATCCAAGCTCGCTCCAGAGGATCAAAATTTTAGCTTCAGTTACACTTTATTATTTATGGTAAATGTTTCCATGAAAGCACTTTTGAATAATTGTTTAATAAACTTTGTTTAGAAAAGTATAAACTATGTAAATTATTAAACCACTTTTTTTTAATAAAAAAGCTTGATTGTCATTCAACAATTCTCCTTTAGTTCCCTGCCATTACAATTTTACAAGACATCAGTTGATTTTATTAAGAAATGTACTAGCGATATAAAATTTCTTTTCATCTGAATTTTCATTTCAGATGGCAGCAATATTCTTCTGAATATTTTTGGGTTTGGGGCAAATTTAATTAAGGATAACTCTCTAAATGCAATAATATTTCTTTGTTACCCTTCTTTTAGATATATAAAACAAACATAATATCTTTAAGGGAGAATATATATATATGTATGTCTATTATCTATCTATCTATCTATCTATCTATCTATCTATCTATCTATCTATCTATTTTATTTATTCCCATTCATAAAATTACTTTGTTAGGAAATTTATTCAGAATTCCAAATGAATCGTTTCTTTTTTAACATTCTTTTTAAATTATTATGTCTTATTAATATTTTGCTAAGATCAGTGCTAATGCCTCAAACCTGGAAAGCATGAGCACCAAATCCTACAGCCATTCAGTCTGACTTTCCAGTGAGAATGTTTTGCATATTTAATTTTCTGAAGTAAATGATGTTTTTCTTTATTGCCTGAAATTGTGAACTCAAACACATTCTTAAGGAAGGGTGAAAAAGCAGAGTGACAGGAAAAAAAGGACACATGGAAATTGTGAAAATATATAGTGACAGTATGAGAGAAGTTAGCTGATAAGGCAAAGGGCTCTGAGTTGCTTTTGCCGTATTCCTTGTCAGAAACCCACCTCAGATGGAAAATTGGAAAGACAATGCTTCTCAGAAACAGATTTGGTTTTAGGGCCACCAGACAGTGATTTACCTGTTTAGGTGGGCCAAGGTTTAGTTCACTAGGGACACCCAGTACTTCATCAGCTGAAGCTCCGTTCCTCAACAAAGCTGTTGCCATGTCACAACAAGAAAAAATAAAGCAGAGGCAGATGAGCTGGCTGGCTTGGAAAAGCAAAACATATTTACTGAGATACATTCCTTGGAGAGCCTTAAAGAGAACAAAGCTGCTGCAGTCATCTCACTGCAGAGCTGTGCCACCAAGCATTCACTACAGCGTCAGTGTTTCTCCAGAAAAGCAGGGAGCACAGTCACTGCCACAGTGACTTCGTAGCTCTGGTCTCCTGTCAGTGAAATAGAATGGGAGATTCAGGGAATGTGCTGAATCTAAAATCCAGTTCATCTCTGGTGCACTCCCGATGGTTTGGCTTCCTTCTCTGCGTGTTATATGGATCCTGTGAGATTTTCACAGATCTGTGAAATAACTTGCACTGCTCCTTTGGGGCTTCCAAAGATAATAGTGATAGAGCACACTGCATTTGTAAATCTAGAGATGCATAAAGCTTTTATTAGCACAGAGAAGTTGTAGCAGTCCAGAAATATTTAACGATTTATGCAGTGTTGTTATTTCTGCTTTGTGTCAGACAAAGCTGGTTCCATCAGACTTCCCAAAACATCCATAGGACATCTTACATTTTCTTCTCTTTTCATGATCACTGATCGTAGTGTGCTGATCATCAGCATCTGACACAAGCAGGAGAGAAGCTGTGCTGCTGTCCCAAGCCCAATGAGCTATCTGCCATAAAGGCCATATGCCTGATAAAGGTCATCATAGATGGCAATTTCTTTAAAGGCAGAGTAGCTTTCCCGATGCTCTGTGCCAGGGGACTTCCCTTCTCCATGATCCAAAAGGATGTGCCATATTTTTCATTTTATCTGAGCTAGTTTTCAAACTGAAAATCTGGAAAATAGAAGGTCCTTTATAAGCATCCTGAAAAGAAAGGGAAGAATACAGCAAGAAACTTCCACTCCTGATAGTACCACTTGTCTCATACTGGGACTATCAACTTTTACCCTTTCTAAGCTGTTAACTCCTCCTGGTCTTAGTGCAACTGTACAAGACATCAGTACAGATGTAAGCTGTCCCCAGAGCAGGGGAAAATTCCCTCAATATAAGCAGAGCTCTGCCTGCAGGTAGGTTATCACATCTTGTGCTGGGCTTAGAATCCATTTCTCACACGACCAAACCCAGTGCCTTGATGAAACCCACTGATGTGGCATGCTTATGTATCTGAGTGACAGTAAGGGGAAATTTTAATACAATATAGTTCAGTGCAGGTGAACAAAAGCCAAGTAGTTCACCTATTGTGCCTGTGAAATACTAATTTAAATGTCATTGCTGTGGCTGTCTTTCTTTGCAAAAGGATTCTGCTATGTAGTTGCTGTTCAGTTCAAACTGGGGTGCTCACTGCTAAGAAATAACAATATGTGGTAATAGTCCCTGTAAAAGGATGTGAATATATTTGAAGTACCTTTGTGTTTACCTGGAAAGAGATGCAGGGAATAGAGAAAATGTTATTGTTGTACATAGGCTTTAAAACTGAACCCAAGAGACTTGAAATTCCACCCTGCAGTGCACATCCACCAGAGCTGGATGTTACAGTGCTACAGGATTTTTTAACTTCTTCCCAATTTACAGGGATATAAAAGTTGGATAAGAAGCTGGAGTAACTACTGAGCAATTTTTTACCTACCACAACAATTTAAGAAATCTTTTTTTTTAGGATGAATTTCAAGTGTTGTGCAGAGCTGGTTCCTTGGCAACAAGCAGAATGCTGAAGTCACAGGGGATGCATTAAAAGTATCTCACTGAGTCCAGATACATTCTTAGGAATAGATGACGTTTCACACGCTCTCTTCCTGTCTCAGTCAGGATAATTACTCATCAGCTTTCTATCCAAACTGATAGGCTGGGATTAGTCTCATCTTGTTTAACTGTCTGTTTTGGTCCAATCTGATCATCTTCAACTGTAGTTAAGAAAGATGCCAGTCATCTGAGAGAGGCAGTTTGGGTCATTTGATGTAGGACTGACTGGACTATGCTCCAAAAAGTGCTGATTTTCCTCCACTCATTGCAAAAGGGGTCTGAAGAGAACAGACAGAACTGCTGAGTGACTCTTGTCACTGAGAGAAATCACAGAACCACAGAAACACAGAGTGGTTTGGGTTGGAAGAGACCTCAAAGCCCATCTCATTCTAACCCAACCCTCAACTAGACCAGGTGGTCTGAAGCCCTATCCAACCTGGCCTTGAACATTGCCAGGAAGGGGGCAGCCACTGCCTCTCTGGGCAGCCTGTGCCCGTGCCTCTCCACCCTCACAGTGAAGAATTTATTCCTATCATGTAATTTAAATCTACCTCCCCTAGCTTGAGGTCATTACTTAAATAAAACATGCTCAGCCAGGCGGGCTGTAAAATGTCCCTCTCCTTTCACACACACCAGTCCCCTCACAATCCTGCAAGCCAAGGAAATTTAGTTGTGCACATGTGAACATTTAGTTGTGCACATTGCTGTTCAACAAGATTCAGACAGGCTGGAGAGCTGGGGCAAGTATTGCATCTAGGGAGGAACAACCCCAGGCACCAGTATATGTTGGGGACTGGCCTGTTAGAGAGCAGTGCAGGTGAGAGGGACCTGGGGGTCCTGGTGGACAGCAGGATGACCACGAGCCAGCAATGTGCCCGCGTGGTCAGGAAGGCCAGTGGCATCCTGGGGTCTATTAGAAGGGGGGTGGCTAGTAGGTCAAGAGAGGTCCTCCTCCCCCTCTACTCTGCCCTGGTGAGACCTCACCTGGAATATTGTGTCCAGTTCTGGGCCCCTCAGTTCCAGAAGGACATAGAACTCCTTAAGACAGTCCAGCGCAGGGCCACCAAGATGAGTGGAATGATGAGTGGATGATGGAGTGGAACATCTTCCTTACGAGGACAGGCTGAGGGAGCTGGGTCTCTACAGTTTGGAGGAGACTGAGGGGTGACCTCATTAATGTTCATAAATATGTAAAGGGTGAGTATCAGGAGGATGGATCCAGGCTCTTCTCTGTGATGGCCAGTGATAGGACAAGGGGAAATGGTTCCAAGCTGGAACACAGAAAGTTCTATCTGAATATAGGGAGGAACATTTTCACTGTGAGGGTGACGGATTACTAGAACAGGCTGCCCAGAGAGGTTGTGGAGTCTCATTCTCTGGAGACAGTCAAGGCCAGTCTGGACGTGTTCCTATGCGATCTACTCTAGGTGATCCTGCTCGAGCAGGGTGGTTGGACTAGATGAGCTTTCAAGGTCCATTCCAACACTTGATATTCTGTGATTCTGCCATTCTGAGATTCTATGATAGTTGACACTCTTTTTTCTTGAATACACATGAAGATACCACTAGTGAAATGAAAAGAAATTTCTCCACATCATAATTGAAATTTCTATTTATTAATAAGTGGTGCAGTTTTTAAAGACAGAACATAAAAAATTGGTTAAGAAGTATTGTTTGCATAATATATTGAAATAAACATATTAAAGTTGTTCAAATATTGGACAGTGCCAGAATATAAATTACACATACAGTTTAAAAATTACAATAAATAATATTATAAAGAGCACTAAAGGCCACTTGTATAAAAGTTGTGTTCCCTTGTCAGCCAGAATCTGAAAAGCATCTTTGTAGCATGGAGAATAATTCAGTGAGCAAGGCACAAATACTAGTAATAATAAGATGCCATAACTAGAAAACAAATGCAGTTGGCCATGTAACCTTCAGACTTAGCATATTCTTGGGGATGGAAATCAGATCCCACATTCAGTATTTTGCTTCACTTAACTTCAGTAGGAAGCTACTAAAAACTGAAGTGGGAAAATCTTACAGCCTAAATCATCAGAAGCAGTAGCAATACCCAGGATCTTCATTCCCATGGTGACCAGCTGAAACCAGTTGAAAGTGGCCCCTTTTCCCCCTGTGCCTCTGAAAATGGGTCCTCAACAGCGAATGCCCATGTTCAGCTGGGCTCCTGAGAAGCGCTCAGCCCTAAGCGGGACACATTCAGCTCTTACACAGGCAGAAGTGATGCTGCTGCAACAGCTGAGCTCACAGCAGAGCTGGATTTGCTCCCTCATCTGCATTTTCTGATTGCTTTAGGCTGTCATCTTGCAAACTGATCAGACCATGGTCCTCACCTGAAGGCCACAGCCAGCATCCCCGCTGTGAACAGGTTCAGGTGGGAATTACCTCGCAGCGCTGCTGGGCCACAATTTGAAGCAGGAAAATTTAAAACTATTTTCACTCTGAACCTTAATAATGCAGCAAAGTTACAGATAAGAACAGAGCAAATGTAACCAAAGTGAGTTTAGGGGCTTTTCAGTCAATCTCTCCACGTGCTGAATCCCCTTTTATTTTCATAGAAGCCAGACTGATTAATTCAGTGCAGGGAAAAGCCAAGGCAAGGACAACGGCCGTTACCTGAGCAGATTTCTTTTTTAAAGGACTTCCTCCATAAATGGAGCATAAACCCCACTTTCTATACCTGTGTATTTTAGCTAAACATTAATTTCTGCCTTAAAGAAAGAGTCTCAGTTTGAATCTAAAGTAAGGAAGCTTGAATGATAAAAATGCTGCAGAGAGAGCACACAATGTAAGCACAGATTCACCTTTTCAAATCCTTCCAGATGTGTTTTATTTGCTAGTGACTGAAAAAATCAGTGTAAAAATGTAGTTAAGAAAATTGTTTACAGATCCATGATGTCTTTCAAAAGAAAATTCATAAATAAAGACAGATTAGGACCTACTCCCAGTGCATGAATCATTTTGAAATTGACTTTATAGAGAGCAGAGGAAAGCCCCATGCTTTCTGATTTTGAAAAACATCTCAAGGCCTGAAATAAATCCTTGGTCTCTCATGGGAGTCAAGAGTCAGCGAAGAGTGGAGTCCAATGATCAGTTCTCTTTCTTGTTAGCTATACATAAACAAAGTGTGTTAGTCTAGTTGTTAGCAAGATCCACCCCCAATCAATTGAAAGCTGTTAAACTGAAATGTCACACATGAATGGAAGAAGGAATAAATTTAATCTGTTCCTAGTATGCAGAATCCTAACGACCCAGACACCTCCCTTAAATGAAATTGTGAATTATTGATTCCTTGAATGTGGGAAACCTACTCTTCAAAACAGATCCTGGCCTATGAAATGTGGCCAGGGCCAATAACAACAGATTTTATTTTGTATTGACCAGTATCTATGAGAGAAACTTAATCTGCAGTTCCAAGGTTGATACACTTCCTGTTTTCAACTTGGCTCTGATGGGACCTTATAGCAGCCTTCCAGTATCTGAAAGGTGTCTATGAGAAAGCTGGGGAAGAACTGTTCATGAAGGCATGTAGGGGTAATGGTTTTAAACTAGAAAAGGGGACATTTAGGTTAGATATGAGGAGAAAGTGCTTCAATGGTGAATCACTGAAACAGGTTGCCCAGGGAGGTAGTAGAGGCCCCATCCCTGGAGATATTCAAGGTCTTGCCTGATGGGACTATGAGCTACCTGAGCTAGTGAAGAGGTACCTGCTTACTGCAGCGGGGTTGGACTAGATGACCCTTAAAGGTCCCGTCTAACGTAACACATTCTATGATTCTATTACTCAGCTTGAACTGGAGTCTGATGAAGCTTGTGTGTACATCCTGGATCAGCAATGGTCTCCAGATCTCACCTTGCTGGTGACATCTTGACACATATCTATTGTTAGCATGGACAGCAGAATTGCTGCACAACTATTTTTAACCAAGATGATGTAGAAGGTATAAAGCTGCTAAGTACATCATCCTTCTGAACAGACCACTGACTGGTCTCAGTGAGTTAGAAAAAAAAAAAATAAACTAAGCTAATAAGATCTTCCTTGACTCTCTTCTTGGGTTTCTTCCAGGGGATCCAGATATGTCCACTGTAGAGGATCTTGCTGAGCTTACCACCACTGCCATTTAAGAGGAGGCAGACCTTACCTGGATAGTTAACACAACATCAAATATTGCATGATGCAGTTACAAATACCTGACCCTGTGTTTTTAAGCTGCATATAGTAAACTGGTGCTTAGAGCCCATAGAAAATGCTAACTGGAAGGTGGTTCAGCTGCTAAATGAACATGATGCACAGCTGCCTAAATCCCACTTTCTCTGGAGCTGCACTCCATGTGCAGGTCAAGACTCATCCAAGTCCCTGCCCTTGCTTGGATTTTCTCTTGCAATGAACATAACTTTATAATGAGGTGATTTATGGATTTTCAGACAGGTTTGATTCTGTAAAAAAGATTCCCTTTATATGACCTGCCATGAGAGAGATTAGAAACCTGAACTGAAGAATTTCAGAGGAAATTGGGCAGGGAACTGCATGGCATAGCCACTGTCAAAGACACTCACAAACAACTTTCTCAGACTGCTCTTGGGGCTTGGCAGCCTTGATTTTTGATTGCTCAAATCTAGAAAGCATTTTAAGGAGGACCAAACTCAAAATCAGTAGGAATGCCAGGCATTTCACACACAAGAAACTGAGACCAGTTTCATAAGTCTAGCAGTGTTAAAATCAGTTTTCATTCTCTTGCATTCATTTGTGATATGTGGGTTAACTCTTACCAGGTGCCACAGGCATGTCTTACTATATCAGAAGGCCTGCAGCAGGTGCAGTACAGGTATTTCCAAGAATATCTGATGGCCAAAGAATTTTTCTTAATATACCAAATTGTAATGAATTCCACTTTTGTCATCTGGTTTTATTCTCTTCAAATTTAGTGAAGAAACTAGACTGAATGTAGCTTATCTTTCAGGTCAATGGCTATTTTGGCAATTAAATAATTATAAAAACTGAGCCTCATGTCATCACAGTTACTGGCCTCAGAATAGCACAGTCTTCAAGACTGAAGTGGGTCTGGATTATTTACTCAAGTAACTACAGCAATTTGTTCCCCCTGAAGATCTGTTGCAGTAAGATGTATCATTATCTAGCTGAAGAAGCAGATGAAGTAAGAAGATTCTCATCCTTTAGATGTCTCTTTAAATAGAGAATAAACAATGAAGATGAAGGCAATGAGTGGATGAAATGACTTAGGAGTGGTCAACAACACCAAGGAATCAAACATGAAGTTTACTATAGTGAGCAAAAGCCAACAAGGTACCTTCCATCAAAGTGCACACCAGTCAGGCCTGTGCAATACCCAGTTACACGTGGGAAGCCCAGTAAAGTGTCCCTCTTTCTTGTGCTCCAACTGGGTGTGCCAATGGTGCTCAGCTGTTCAGCTGCTGTGTAATACAGGCAGTCATGACAGAAGTCTACTTTCTAATGTCTTACATGGGCCACACCTTTGTATCTTTGTTGGGTAAGTGCTCTAGCCATGGTGGTGAAGTCACTGTGGGAGTGACAGGGGTCATCCTCAATGGGAGGTGAGTAAGAGCCAAGGTTAAACCTCGGAACAGTGTGATAGGGGTGAGAGCCTTCCCACTGACTGTAGGTGCTTCTGACCATCTGACATGTAAGGAAGTAACCCTCTACTCCGTTGAAGTCAGTAGACATTTGGTCATTGCAGATAACTGAGTTACATTTCAGACTGATCTCATCCTAAAGCTGATGTGTTCTTTGATTCTTGTACCCCGTACTCACCATCTGTGCTGACTATAGTTTTTCATCAGCTGTAAAGAGAACACAGCCATCAAACTCACCATCAAATGGACACTGTTTCATTGACACCTAAACTGACATCAGATGAATCCTGAAAAGGATATTTGGATAGGCTAGTTTCTCTAGCTGTACAGATAATACATTCCCACTGTAGCGGCGTGACCTTTGATTAATTTCTGCCCTGTTCCCAGTGGGGTGCGTTGTTTTCTTGCTCTCTCTCAACATACTTCCAATTTCCATAACAAAACTTTTGACCGAGGCCCAGGGAGCATATTTATCCCTCTACTGTTTAGAGATAGGTGAAAAAAAAAAAAAAAGGCATTTATTTATTTGTACAGTCATCTTAAATATGGCACATATTCATGGAATTGGAGCTGTCCATCTCCAAGAGAAACAGTAAACAAAGAGAAACAAACCTGGCAGCATCCCACATTGTGAAACTCCCAGGAAACAGAAGACTCTGCACATCTGAGGAGCATAAAGCGCTTGGCAAATATTAGTGAATTGAGCCTTATAACCTGTGTATGTGTACGGAAGTATAACTCCCAATTAACAGATTGGGAAACGGAGGCACAGTTACATTATGCAGCTTACTTAGCAGCACATAAGTCAATAAAAGAATGGAGTGTATAAACCTGGAGTTCTCTATGCTGAAGTACCTTGCTTTTGGAATAGAAAGAAAATTGGCCCCATAAGTAGCAAATGAGTTTAGCAAAAGATTTTCTAGAAAACAGCATTGTTAGTCACACTTCAAGCAAGTTTATAAACACTAGTGAACATTTTTCAAAGTAGTTCAAGGGATTTATATTTACATTTTACAATAAATAAATACTCATGATCTATCACAGAGGTGGCTTGACAATTCTAAATTCCGCCCCTCATTCAATTCTGATGTTGTATTTCCTAGGTAGTTGGATAACATTTAGTTCACAAAGCCTTTTCAAGTGAGGTCATTTACTTTAGCTCAGCTTTTTCCCTGCTTTGAATATTAGATGTTCTTGACTAGGTTGGTTAGAGATTTATGTACTTATAAGGTAAAATGGATTCAGACGGTACATTTCCACAAAAGGATATTGCTCCTGAAATTGTTTTTACTTTGCTTCTCTGCTTACAAAATGTAGCAAGGACCACCATATCTCACCTGTTATCAATTTACCATTGTTGTATTGAAGAATATCAGATAGATATGTATCATAGAAGAAATCAGCTGTACCATTTATATAGAGTAAAGTCATGCAAACCATGCTCAAAACTAAGCTCCTTAGTTTTGGTAGCATGAAAAAAACTGCATTAGTAAATTGTATGAAATGGTGCAGAATGACTACCACTAATATCACATGCATCTTATGCAGCCATTGGTGTTTTGAACTAGTAAGCTTTGGGTGTAGAGTAAGTGAGATATACAAAGTATGCTTACATTACATGGAGAAGTCAACCAGTGACTGCCCCCACACGCACTTTTAAACTGGCTTATTTGAAGGGGTCCATATTGAATCTGAAATCCCATCTCCTGTAGAAGACAAAGGCATGGAGCCACTCGGTGTAAAAGGGTCGGTGTCTGTGTCCGTTTCCCCCTCTGCTAGGTAGCGTTTTTCTCTCATCCACGCTGATCCCCCATTGGGGCCAAATGGGAAGTCATCTCTGTCTTGGGAGATACTGAAGCCACTTGGGGAGCGCTCGAGTTCCTCATGGTTGACGGAGAGAAGGGATAATGGAGTATCGCTGTCTCTTGTTAAGCTCCTTCTCTGCCTTGGAGACACCTTATCTGAGTAAGGGCTTTGTAGGTCTCCTTGAGAAGAGTGGTAGCTAACCTGGGAGTCCATTAAAGTAAATATAGGCAAAACTGTTGGCCTTTCTGCATATGAAGTGGAGGAAGGTGTGGCTTGCAGTTTGCCAGAGTTTTGCCCACCTATTGATAAAGGTTGTGAATGAGTCATATGACCATGTGCTGAGAAACTGTAAGGACTGACTTTGTTGACTGGAACCTGCTGGAAGTTGTATGGAGTTTCCTGAGCACATTGCTCAGTGTATTTATATATTATTGTTTTTAATTCAGAGTATTTGTTTTCTTCTCTCTTCTCCTTTGCAGGAGAAGCAGTTTCTTTCAATGGACTTATCTCAGCAACTTGTATTTGCAGCTGTTCCATATGATGCATATGCATGTCAACAAGAAAATCCAGTTTCTTCCCCATGTCATTAACCTGAAAAATACCAATATTATGATATTGTCATACGTCAGTTGTTCGGTGAAAGAGCCAATGCTCCCATAGGTGCATTGCCTTCAGCAATGGCATGCTGCTGTCTTTAGTGGTCATGAAGGTAATTACAGGATAATCATTACTTTTCCATGGATATTTGGCAGTCCAGCATCCAACAGCAGTTTACAATATTTTGACTGAAGTCTTGATACCATATGGTAAATAGCAGATACAGCAAAAATACAAAATACAAAGCAAAATACAGCAGATGATAGCTTTGTAATTACTATTACATTAGTGAGTCTTGATCACAAGAGTACAAATCTTCCTGGGCCAACCAAAGACTCACACAAAAAGTATATCAGCTTCATCATTTTGGTACACACAACTCAGCCTCCACCGCTGTCATGAAATAACATACCTGTCGTTCAACTTTAACAAATTTGCCCATCATACTTTGGTCTTCAGTATCTGCAGTAGATGCTTTGGCTACATATGGATCATTTCTGTAAAGAATTAATAACTCTATTAGTGTTCAATTTTTCTTTGCATCACAGTAAGTAGTTTATAACAGAAAACAGGTGACAATACTGGAGGTTTATTCATATAGCTCCTTGGAGCCTCATTCAAGAAAAGATTGAATTTACTTATTGATCACACAAATGGGAGCAAAATATATTCTATGTGATTCCAATGAATTTCTAGAAAAATTATTCCTGATTTTTAAATTAAAATTATTTTGGTTCAAAATTAAGGTTAAAAAAACCCCAACCAAACAAAAGAAAACAAATGTTTAAAATGAAAGTAAAAGTCATTTCATGCTTGGTGGAATAATTTCTTGTTCGTGAGAAATGTAGAGACAGTCTAGATAGTGGGTCAATGGATGGCAATGTGTTTTTAAATCTAATTCTGAATTTGTGCCATGAAAAAACCTCATCCTTAACATTCAGAATGTGGTTTCTACATTGGTGGAATAATTAAACATGTTTGTTTGGATTTTTTCCTCTCCATTTTATTAAAGCAAATAGCGAGTGTCTGGAACTGGAAATGCTGAAAAGAGGTAGTCTGGCCTGGAGATCAAGGATCATCATTATCAAATTAAATTTTTATCAAAAGGTTTCCAAACCAACCTCAAAGGAATAAGTGTTTTTCTTTAAACTATGTAAAAGTCAAGAAAAACAATTTCTAAGCACTTGTTCTTTAATATGACTTAGAACAAATACACTCTAAAACTTTTAACAGGTCCAGCTCTTCTCTTTCTGACAAAATTCAAAATACAGCTGTGAACATATCTTACTAAATGAGAAACTATAACTAAATTATGTCAGATTTTGCTTATCGGGTTACTGGTGATATGGGCTCATTCACATTTTGCAATCTGCTTTGTTTCCCAAATGATAATTATCTCTTCCGTATATGTAGGTTTCTGTCTTCACATTTACGTTTTTTTAGATTTTTCACTGGGTGGGATAAACCAGACAGAGCCAAGTTAATTTATGTTCTGTAAGTTTACTTTTGTTCTGAGCAAATGTAACAGCTTTGGGGACAGATTGTTGATGGTCTTGTGTGGTTGTTCATTGGCATTTATTGACAGATTGATAGTTGTAAATAACAGAAGAAATGCCATTTATTATTGAATTCTTGATTGCCAGGAACATGGTAATAAAATAACATGCTGTAACTTTCACACCCAGAAACCTGGTATTGCAATTTAGTTTCAGTAATTCTCACCAATCATTGGTTTCAAAGCAGCATCATTAAAACTCTGCACTTGAAATTTTGTAGGGGCTGTAACAAATCTTTTGCAACTTCAGGAAGATCCTTGATTTACCTTCAAACCATTATTAATGTCTATAGAGGTTTTAACTGGGTTTAGTAGTTGGCTGTAAGTAATTCAGCACATCAATCAATTGTATATATTTCATTAAAAATCACATTTTCAAACTGTTGAGAAGCTGAGCTAGACAATTCAGAAGTCATTAAGTTTGGATTTCCACCACATTGATCTTAGGGAAGCTAGAACATGTTCTTTCTGGCTCAACATTTACACATATATATCCTTTCATAAGTTATCCTCTCTCTATCATGACCTTAAGAGTGTACCAGCTGGATGGATGAGGGGCATACCTATTGGTATGAATGAGCTTTTTATTACTCTTTTGGGATGTGCAAAATATTAGGTATAAAATTTCACCTGGGAGACTGTTGTGAAGGGTAAGAAAAAGCTCCTCCCTTTTGGGATTTCTTATGCTTGGGAGTAGATGGAGGTCCAGGTGTAAAAATCATATCTACTCTGAAAAAAAGAAAAGTGCAACTGCATAAGTCCATCTCTAAATGCTAGCACATAGAATATTATATGCATCTTTGCAGCAAACCCTAGCAATGATTGAAAAAAGTAGCATGTTTTGATTTGGTAATATACCGAGGGTTATGACATGTTTGTTTTGTTCTGGGTCCACAATCAATACATTGAACTGTAATTACCTGGTAATGTCATGGTAATTAAGTAATGATCTAGCTCACCACTTCCAAGCTTTGACATTTAAAACACATTATTTCAATTCTTTCGAAGGACCTAAATAGTATGATTGTCAAAAATCTCCAGTAACATCTGCTCCTAAAAATATCAGAGGATACCTATCAGGTTTTGTGCTGGATAGTGAAAATCATAATTTGGTCAAAGATGGCAATTTCTGATACTCTTAATAAACAATTTACCTCTAGTGGTTATTGTGCCTAATTATCAGCAATTTTTTCATCTTTACTAATTATTCTTGGGGTTGAAAAACTATAACTATAAATGAAGTTTCACTAGGAAGCCTACTTGGCTTTTAATTTGGAACAAATTTGGAGCTGGAGCCTCCAGCACATTTATGTACACACTTTTACTATATCAATATATTCTTTCATTTGGCATGTCCAACTGCTCAGGTTCAAGCAAGCCTCTGTTTATTCAGCCCACACACCAGTCCAACCAATCCAGCCAGCACTAGCCCACAGACAAGTATCTGTATTGTCACAGAATCACAGAATGTCAGGAGTGGGATGGACCTTGGAAGATCATCTAGTCCAATCCCCCTGCCTGAGCAGGATCACCTGGATTAAATCACACAGGAACATGTCTAGATTGGTCTGGAATGTCTCCAGAGAAGGAGACTCCACAACCTCTCTGGGCAGCCTGTTCCAGTGCTCCACCACCCTCACCATGAAAACGTTTTTCCTTACATTCAGATGGACCTTCCTATGTTCCAGCTGGGACCCATTGCCCCTTGTCCTATCACTGTCTGTCACTGAGAAGAGCCTGGATCCATCCTCCTGACTCTCACCCTTTACGTATTTATAAACATTAATAAGGTCACCCCTCAGTCTCTTCTTGTCCAAGCTAAAGGGATTGTAAATGGTCTTCATCCCACAAAGCTCTGCCATAAACACTGTTTGGAATGAGCCTAGGCACTCCAGGCACATTTACTGCTGCCAGGACTCAGGTAAGCATCTGAGAGGTACTCTGCTGTCCAACACCACACAACACCTCAGTCTGAGGTGACAGAAAGGTCTCCAGTATAAGGCTTGTAGACCCCCAGATTTCTTACACCATGAGCACTCAACTTCCTGAGTTCAAAAAGATATTACTGCATAGAAACCTCAACTGACATGCTGCAGAGCTCATGTTGCAGAATAGCAATGGGTTTTTTTGTGGAATATAATTAAAAAGAGCAGCTTTTCTAGAACAATAATAGCGAACCAGACATTATATACCTGAAAATGAGATAGCCCAGCATGTGAAAAACACCTTGAAATAAGGAAATATGAAGTTCAACAGAAGGACCAGTGCAGCCTTACAAAGTCATGGTAAATCTAGATAAGGTCCAAATGTGCAAGAGTTGCACTTGCTGAGTCCATTCTTGAGAGAAACTGAGGGTGTTTTGTCATTTTGCTGTTGAGAATGCTGGGGGACAGTGCTCAGGCAATGTGGACAGTGCCATGCTGAGACAATCAATACAGCTACACCCATATGCATACACGTGCATTCAAACCCAGAGATGCTTCCTAGCTCAAGCTCTGACCTATGCCTATGGCTCAGGTAACAAGCAGCTCAAATGTTTGTAGACATGCTTCAAAAGCATGTTGTGATGAATTGCTTCTGTGAGGAAACAACTGTGGGGGAAGATTGCACCTGAGCAGTCACAAAAGAGAGAAATTCCATTTTTTTTAAATATATGCCAATTTACAACTGAGTAAAAGAGATGTAAAACCTTCTGCACTGATGTAGTTTTGCACTTGAAAGAGATGTTTCACAAGGCACAGGTCAGTAGAGAATCCAGCCCAAGGAAAAGCTCTATGTAGAGCAACTACTGGTCTATCATCTGTAAAAAAGAGGAGCAGGGGAGAACCTTGACACTAATAAGGTGTCCTAGTTCAGCAAGAGACACCGGTTATCACTGTGTGGGGGTGATCAAGGCTGTGTATTCTACACCCTCTATTCATTCCTCAAGAATAATGGACCATTTGCAACAGTTGTCCAGGAAGTCGTTAGCACCTTCACATCAGCCTGAGGGGGCGTGGGTGCTAATGGGCCATCAATGGTCCAACCATACCCCATGACTCACAGTTAATTACCCATTGTGTGAGTCCCCGCCCTGGGGGAGGGACTGGGTGCTCCCTGAGGATATACAAACAGGGCTCAGAAGACCTTAAGATTCTCTTCATTGGATCTGGAGGAGCAGCGGAACCTCGACAGGAGGAAGCCATCGCGCTCGACCGGACTACAACCATCGCTTCTGGCCGGGCCACAGCCGTCATCTGCAGCAACGGACTCTTCACTTCTTTTTGCTTTGGACTTGGGAGAGCCACGTGGATCTCAGCACCGGGGCTAACAAACCCCTTTGGGCTTGTGCCCTGGGACACTGGGTTTACTGCTGGGTTTTGGTGAGTTGAAAGTAGGTTGTTCTCTTTGTGTCAGTGTTTGTATGGTAATATCTTTCATTAAATTGTAACTCTGACTTATAATCTCTCTTGTGGTGGGTCCATTTCTCCTGCCGGTTTACCTCTAAACCAGCACATAAGGCAATGGTCAAGAAAATTCCCAGGATTTTTACTCCAATTTCCTTGTTCTACATATGATCCAGTGGTCTCTTCTGATGCAGTTACCCTTGGTAGCTGCTCACTAGCCTTTATTCTTTGGGGAAAAGGCTTTCTTATTCACCAGCTACGATATTCAAAAACATAGCTTCTGGGTGACCTTGTATGCAAATAGGTCAATTATGCTTTTATTTTCTCAGCACAGGTGTACAATTTCCCCATTTACTAGGAGTTTCTTACCTTGCCTGAAGATATTTTATTCTGGAAAGCATATCAAGATGCCCTGCTGAGTATTGCTCTATCACATCCTTTACATCATAAGGCCTCAAAGTCTCCTTGAATTTTTTTTTATACAGACGAAACTGTAGTATTCTGCATAACAAACAGAAAAGTTACTAAATTCTTACACAAATTCCATAATGGTAATTTGCAGTTTTATCAAATAATTTATAAAAACTCCGGATGTTTCAAAATTGTGCAAGTAGTTTCAAAACAAGGCATTAAAACATAAGCAGAAAATGTCCAATAACATAACACATTGTAAAATATGTAACAGTTGACCTTTTGCAATTAACAGGTTAAAAACCCAAACATATGAAAAAAGTATTTTTCAGCACTATCGTCATAACTAGGAATGTTTCAAAACTAAAAAGTCATATTTGAAATTTCAATCATAGAATACCAGGTTGGAAGGGACCCATCATCTGGTCCAACATTTATTGGCAAAAGCTCCATCTAGGAGCTTTTGAACTATTTTTTTGAACTATTGATATTTGAATATTTGATACTGGACACTGTATGTGTCCAAGTCATGGGAGATTTTGGAACTGTGAAGCTGAATCTGCTTGTTTATGCTTCAGCTTATTATAAAGGTAGTTTACAGCATATATAATGCTGAATCATTGTCAGTTTGGTTTTAAATTTACACCTTGGGAAGTTTAGGATAGGAGATTTTAATTAGATGAAATGTGGAAGTTAAGAAGTCAGTGGCAGTTCAAGTTGTGGAAAAAAGAAAAAGTGTTAGAACTGCCTAAAGGGTCCTTGAAAAAAAGAAAGAGTCTAACAGTATCATTGTTGCTATTATAACTACAATGATAAAATATTATCTTAAATAATAACAGAATTCTTATAATAAGGAATGAAGCTGGCCAGAGCACTTGAAAATTGTTTGTCATTCTTTTTTTTTTTTTTATTCTTTCCTGTTTATACATTAGTTTACACTCATATCTTGGTATATTTGACAGACAAGAAACACATGTAAAGAATGAAAATTACTTTATTTCTTTAATCTTTTAGGCTTGGGTATGTTTCCTCAGTAGAGTCTTGATTTTCTTATTGGTCTGTATTAAGAAATTGTGTTGTCTGTTAAGATTCTGTCCTGTTTTCTATTCAAGGTTAGTGTGAGTTTTTTTTAAATCCTTTTAAAATCTGTATAAAATTTAATTTAGCAAAGATAATTTTTATGACTTTTTAAGAATTTTTTACTTTAACTCTGCTTCTTGTAAATCTTCCAAGATTTCAAAAAACCAAATATACCAAACTATATATAACAGAAAAACTATACTTTAAAAAAAACCCATAAATACAAAATAGGAATCAAACTGTTGCTATTTCAATTTAAACTCTCCTTGATTGTGACCCTGAAAACCTATTAAGTGGTTTTGTCTGAAAAAATTACTTCCCAATAGCATTCAGAGTCTGGGCAAACTATATAGGAGGAAAATAAAAATAAAAAAGCATCTTTGCTCGTGATTGAGTTTAAAGGGAAATTGCACAAATCAATTAGATTTATACATGCTGTGGGAAAGGAACTTTTGCAAAAGTTACAACAGCATGTCTCCTGGAGGTGGGTCTGGGAAAGAGGACAGATACATAGTCGGTGTCTGAAAGCAAGCATTTATCAGAGAAAGAAATGGAAAACTGTGCATGAAGTAGGAATGAAGAAGCTTCCAGCTGGAGGGAAGCAGTCATGGGTAGTTTGATGAAAAGCCTGGGTGACATGACTTTCAGCAGGCTTGAGAAAACTTGGAATTTTTAATGATTGGTTCTCCTGCACCCAACTGGAAAAGAACCAGGAGAATATATATCGTCATTTACATGTAAGTATATGGTTATATAGTCATCTTCCATGAAGAAAAGTCTAAGGACATAATTTTGGAGCACTCTAGAATTGCAGTATTTCACCTGGAAGGTAGTGATTCCTTGGACCAAAACTTAAAAATTTTGGAATAAAAATCAACTGAAATGAAAACAAAGTATTTTCTTTTTGGGATATTATTCAAGGGAAGAGAGAAAAAAAAATATTGAGTGGAAGAGTAACACCAGTGAACTAATTCAATGTGCCTTATGTGCTAAACTCATTATCAAGCCTTACTAGGAGTTTTCTAACCCTAGAGAATATCTCTTGTGATACAAAAATAGAGGTGACACATGTCACAAGCTGAAGACTGCTGAAATGGAGACCTCATCATCTATTAAAATATGACAGCTCAGAAGTAGATCACACACTCATACACTTCTGAATAAAAAGAGTTGAGTCAGCTCAGAGATTGTTTTAAAGTGAAAATTCCAGTTTTTCATAGTCACTGAATTGAGAAAGATACTAAATTTGTAGCATATTTTAACGAGGAACTGTATAAAATATTTTTATATCATAAATACATTTATAGAGTATCTTGTAAAAATGGCATGAAGAATGATACTGAAAAACATTTTCCTTTCTGCAAATTTTTAAAGAGGACTTTAAATAGGGTCTGTCATGCACTTTTCAATGTATCTAGTATTATCTAATCTACTGCATTTAAAAGAAGTAATAACAGCTGCAATCACTCAACATGTAGCAACATGGTAATGTGATTTCCTGAAGCACAAACATTCAAAGTCAAAACAAAGCACTGAGGAGCATCAGAGACATTTACCTGACAGCTCGGATGGCTGTTTTGAATGTGGGGATCATATCTTCCATAAGGAAGTCGCTACTGTCACCTCTCTCTTCTGCCATGGGTTCCCCTGTTCCTGCATCTGCAAAGCAGGTAAAAAAAGGCTGCATGAACCTCCGACCACACTGTATTTATATTTATTTGCTGACTAAAGCACTAGCTAACTTTAGTGTAATTTAGTAAAGGAATATTTCTTGCAGGTTCCTCTTTCTCTAGTCAGCTCTTGAAAGGACCTTCATCATGATGCTGGTAAGCTGGTAAGACACACTACTTGAGGAATCTCCTCTCAGATTACAGCATTTCTGAAACATGGGAAACTTTTCTTCCTTTCCAATGGATTTAGAAGTTCCCACTTTTAGGAGCTTCTATAACAAAAGATCTATGACAAAATTATTTTCCGTAAGTCTAAAACATGAAGTTCTTGTCCCATTCTCACTGCTTGGAACTCATGTACCTTTGTAGAAGAGAATAATCAAGTTCCTAGTGTGGACATGGTAGTATGCCCAGGTGGCACAATAAAGGAGAAACTGTTATTTAGAGACCATTCAGTCACTACAGGCAAGTGTGCCCAGGGAAGCTTAGAGTAAAAGCACCCTATGATGTTGCATGGACAACCAATGGAAACCAGTTGAGAGGCAGTAGTCTTAGGGAGAGTGGGAGGGAAGTAGCAGTTGACTCTCTAAAACAAGGTCTTAAGTGACCGTAGTGAGTATTTGAGGTGCCTGGGCATAGGTCAGTGTCGGGCTGGATGCAGGCTAGGAACAAACTATGTCTCAGCATAACATCCCTTCTGATAAACAAAGCCATCATGGGCTGAGCTTTTCTGGGGATATAGATTAACTGCCCAATGTGCCCTCTCTTCCCAGGTCAAATTGGTTTACTCCACCACTGGCTTTAACCCGTATAAGTTACTGTTTTGATGGAAGGCCACTGTCTTATTTCAAGCACTGGACTCCACCATTCATTTCCTGGAGATTCCCCAAATGTGCACATAAAACCAGGGACCAGCCATGCTGGGCTCATAAAGTCACAAACCTTCAACAGAAGATGCAGAGGAACAAAGTAAAATGGGGAGGGTAGGGGATGGATGGAAAAAGATCAACACAGATAGGCTACCTTCTGAGCTTTGCCAAAAAGCGTATGCTTTCATTCGGAATGCAGTGCGAAAACGCTCCTTATTATTCAAGACAACATTCTTAGGTTCTTTTGAAGGACTTTCTTCAATGGCATCTACATTCAGAGGGGTAAATAGCTTTCCTTTAGTATTGGTACCACGAACCCGATCCAAGAGACCCAGCTTTTGGCTACAAAATAAGCAAAAGTAATCATTTTCCTCCTTTGTACACTGTTAACTTGTTTTCATGATGCTTTAAGTATATAATGGGCTAAATAGATGTTTTGTACACAAGGACACTGCTGGGGCTACCATAATACATCAATGTCTGTAAACAACAGCTAAGCTCCACAGATAATTAACTGCTTCTTATGAGCATTTTTTGTATCAATGCTGAAAATGTTACAAGAGGGTCTTGCTATCCTCTCCATGTAACGTATCGCAGTGCTTCAGCTCCAGCAACATGTCTGAAGCATTAGATTAATTACTCAGAAGAGAAACACTACTACTTAGGTCATTATATTTTCTAATGATAAGGATGCTCGGCCTCTCCTGTTCCATGTGTTTGTTAACTAATGGGTCTGTGGCAAGCTATTAAATGCATCATTCCTGTGCACAGCCAGGAGCAAAAGAAACTTAGATGTAGTGTGAACCAAATAAATTATCAACAAAGCACTGGAAAGGCACTGCCAAGCATTCACTAGGTGCACAGTAGGGCAAACTACCCAGGTTTCTCCATCATTCACTTTCAGTCATCTCTCACTGTATTAGAAATTGAAGTGTCCTACACAAATTGTAATAAAGTGACATTTTATTCCTGTGATGATTCCTTGCACTGTCCTTTTACAGAATTACTGACTAAAGATGTTTTTTCTTCAGATTTCAGTGACAACACATAGATGGGATTGGATCTACCTGCTGTCTTGCCAGCATCAGTAACTGTTCTGACAGCCTGATGACTGTAACAGTCTTAAAGGGAATTACTAACACCACTGAAAAGAGCAACACAAAAGGAATTTGCTAGTATTTAGTAGTGAGTCTATCAGACTATATATTCTCTGAACACCTAATAGTTGATAGACGGTATCATTTGCTTGTTTCGCTTTGCTGCTTAAATATTTGTTAATTACACATTTGTTAAAAAATTCACTGAATTTAGTATATTTGCAACTGAAGTATTCTATTCTAAAATGTGGGGCTAAGCCATGGGAAGAAATCCAACTTTTTAACTCACTCCTGGATGATGCAGCGTGGGACAGCTCTGGGGAGAGGTGAATTGTGCACACATGGTCAAGAAGCATTTTTTGTGGGGGACACAAGGTCAAACGAGAGGGATAGAAAAAAACACAGCAGCAATCAGGTTTCTGAGAGCCACAGCAAGTAGCAGAGCTGAAGGATGAGTGGCAGTGGTGACTAGAAGAAAGAGATTTCATGGGCATACAAAGGTTTATCTGTGGAGTATGCTCAGCTGAAGCCACTAAACTTCCTGGCAGGAGAGGCAAGCGTGGAGAGGGTCCATGGTTCGAGGACATAGTGTACAAAGATGGTAAGTGGTGTGCAAACCCTGCAAGTGAAGGGTCTCACTTGGAAAACTACTTATTCTCTATTTAAGGAGTAATCTTGTTCAGATGGATTATTATTATGTCCTAGCATCTCAGGTGTCACAGATGAACCTTTTTTCAAGAAGGATCTCAGAGCTCTGGCTGTGGCTGTGTCATACCACAATTCAAGTTCTGAGGACATTCCTATTAAAATGATAAAGATGAGATGGATTTAAAGACATACATGATGACTTTGCAGCTTTTCTAAGAGTGCTGAGGCTTGTAGGAACACTGCCATTCACAGCATACAAAGTTCCTGCCTGATCTGAAGCACTGAACATCACAGCTGCTGCAGGGGTTTTTGGTTGTTTTGTTTGTTTTGTTTTGGTTTTTTTTTTTTTTACAGATTAATTAATACTGCTTTCTGGTTTTGATTGCTATAAGCCAGAAGGTAACAAAATATGAGTTTCCCCATCACAAAAGATGGAAGTACTAAGAATTTCTGTCAGATGCTTTTCCGGGCCTTCTGAATTTTGTTACATTGATGTACAACATGACAATACATGTGAATGCAATTTCTGCAGCCTAATAAATTCAGACAATTGGCCTATCATTTTGTATATGAAGTGCATATGTGTGTGCCAGCATAGAATTAACAACTAAGAAGGATCTGTGTGAATCTAGAACACATAGCTAGTTTTGAAATAGCAGTATTGCCAGGACTGAAGCCAATGATGTGAGGAGATAAAAGTATGGATTTGAGTGAAGAGTTAGAATAGTCTAAGTGAATGGTGTTAACATGACTCAGACTGCCCTGATGTCATTTCCTGAGGAATTCATGGCATGGAGAGAAAAGTGCAGGCAAATGGACAGACCAAAAATCAGGGATTGCTGCTTTCTTTCTAGAATATGTTACTTCTTGACATCTGTGGAAAATCAATCACCACAGAATCTGTAGGGCAGTCTCATGTTTAGTCTGAAGCACTTTTTAAGAAAATTGTTTCTATAGTGCTAGCTTCTGGGTTAGGATCTTGATTTTATTGCTCAAGATGCTCTAAAGGCTGAACCATGGTGAGTGAAGTTTCCCAGAAAACTGTTAATGTTTTATGAAGACAGGGAGAATCCTGTGACCTCTTTTCTGCATCACTAATACTTCTTTGTAGAGAAGTCATGTTTGAGATCAGCAGTGCTTTTCAGGACAGATGTCTTAGCCCCGTAGCATTTCTGTGAAATTTGGATTCTTCGAGCACTCAGCTACCATATATAGGAAAAAAAAATATATACTGCAAAAGACAACAGCTGAGGAGCAAGTTGTGAAAAGGCTTGAAAAATAATGATTGGGAAGTAAAAGTCAACTGAATGTGTTGTGTTTGGGTGGGTTTGTTTTTTTTTTTTTAAATAAATCCTCCTGTTTTAAAAGTAATAAAATGAAAGTTTGAAGAAGGCATTCATTTCAAGAAGGAAGGTCAAGAAGATTCTGGAATCATTGTACATCACTGAAATTGATTTTAATGCAAAGAAATGCACCGAAAATCTAGATGACTGATAAGAGTCAGGAAATATAAACTGATGGCATGCAGATGTTACAGGGAGTGTGCTGGTGAGGTCTTCACTGTGAAGAAAACTGGAGCAATTAAGCACGTGTGGCATAGTGGTGATCTTGAACTGATCATGTACCTTCCATATAATGTATTATCTTCCAGATAATATAAGGAAGAAACTGAAGTGGGTTTAGGGTTATTATTTAGCAATAATAAAATGAAGAAAATGTTTGAAAAAATTGTAGGACAAAATTGTTTACTGTGGAGATTATCTTTTCCTGCTGGAGGATTAACAAATAGATTAATTTCAAATGGCAGGGAAGACCCTGTTCTTCTGGATTTCAAGATCAAATATTTTGGTTTGAGATCTTCTGGAACAACTTCCAGGATGAGAAGGAAACTCCTAGAAGGATGAAATCTAGCAAGAAAACTCTGATAATTGTGGATGATGGTGAGATTTCTTCAAAGGCAAGAGTGATCACATACTACACATTGATTTAGAGCAATGTATTAAAAGTCACAAAATTTTGTTTAGTAACACTACAAAGAAGTTCTCTAGACAAGACTATGTTTAAGGCATGAAGATGAATAAGCAGAAAAACAGGTGAGCCAGAAGATTGCTACTGTTTATAAACAGCAGTTTAATACTGTTAATAACGTATTAGAAGAACACAGTTGTTATATTGTCACATTACATTTGACCTCTGACTCTAACCAGAATCTTAAAACTTCAAAATATATATTTGGATCTCTCAAAACTTGTCCCTTAAAACCCCTGCAATAACTGCCTTCCTTACCAAAAGACAAGGAGGCATAAAGTACATTGCAAAGATCTATGGGGATCTGCGCAGGAAGAAAAGGGTCAGTGGATATTGCAAAGTATCCAAAACATTAATTTTGCAGATTTTGTTTGAATATAGGACAGAAGTATAGGCAATGCATGCAAAAACCTCTGCCACAGAGCTATACAAGGATAGGAGTGATCAAAATTTGATATCCTCATAGATCAAAGCAGATCAAAATATTCCCCTGCATTCAGCATGAAAAACTATGTATTTGCAACAATAATTTTGCACTCATTTGTGTGTTGGTTTTCAATTTTAGGTTTGGGGTTCTTTTTGCAGGGACGTGTTTAAGGTAGATAATACAAACAAAACCATTTTCAAATTCTCTTCCTAGGGAGTTTCTCTATTTTTCCCATAGTGTCAGTTTAAGAATAATATATTGTCCCAAGACTGCTGATTGAGCATCTTGTGTTTAGGAACTCGAACTCATCTGATCTGTCCCAAACTGTTTAAAAAGTTAAATGTCCTGTCCAAGATTAATTATTATATCCCTTTCTATAATCAGTGGAAAGTCAACAAACTACAGAGTGCAGTTAAGCTCCATTACACTTTGAGATAGGGGAACTTGTCTCTTGCTATTGGCTACAGAAAGATCTAGATGAGGAGTCATTTAAAAAACAGGTCTCTGGTCTAAGTTAAAGTTACCTGAGCTGAAGCCTTCCTTGTTAACTGAATCCTGATAATTAACCCTTAAAGTAACATTCAGATTCATATCAGTATGTTTACACAATAAATATAGACAATTGTGTTCATATCCAGGCAGCCAGAGCAGTAGAATCATCAGAAAATAATTCATAAGCTTCATATGAAAAAATATACCAGTATGCTGTATACAAAAAAACCCCAAAACAAAACCTAAGCTCTTTTCAGATAATGACTAGCTGTCATCTGGAAAACAAAACAAAACAAAAATAAAAAGACTTTATTCTCATTTCCAAGGGGTGAAATCTTGGTCTGCTGGGGTTTTTGTTTTCATTGTGCTTTTTAAAAAGACTTACAAAACATTTGTTCTCATGACACAGTGTCCTTCATTAAACAGCATGCGCATGGCTCAGTCTCAGAGTATGAAGCATGCGCAGATCACATCATCCTTCATGAGAGTGGCTAGAACAGTGGTTCCCACCCACAAGTTCATGTCTGCTGCTTGCCTTTCAAGGTTCGTCCACTGACAATAACTACTCTTCCTCCTCACGGGACAGTGGTCCCACTTCATTTGTATTCCTTACATTCAATAAAATATGATTGCTGACTTCCAGTGCAGATTGAGAAAATGGGAGGATTCAAATTCATCCCAAAAATGCTGATAAAAGTGCAGAGTAATTTCTTTGACTAGCTCGGATACGTTGCCATTACTTGTCTTGCTTGCCATTGCATCCTCTCCCTTGTGATGGAATAAAAAAAATTTTACCAAAACCTTTGTCTCTGAAGCAGAGGATGACAACTCCTTAACTCTGTGGTAGAAACAACCACCACAAAAGGAGGAATGCAGAAGCAGTGCAGATGCTTTGGCTTGAAAGATTCCTACCCAAAGAAAAATTCAGCTTTCAGATTCTTGCCCCTCAGGAGTAGTGGGAAATGTCTTGGAACATCTGAGAAATAAATTTGATGGCTGGGCGTGCAAGAGATGGCTGACTTTTGCAGCAGATGTTTTACCATTGCTCAGCATAGAGTGGGAACCACTGAACTAGGAATACTTTTCCAGAAACAGTCATGCAAGGAAATAATGCAATTACATCCCATCATGCAAGCCAGATACTCTCCTCTCTGTGCTTCACCTAGTACTGGAGTTTCATAAACAAATGGCACATGTATGAAAGGAAAAATAATGAATTAATGCTAACAGTGAATCAAACACAGACATCTTCCATGTATGTACCACTTTCACCTAACACGATTTTTTTCCGTATTTTTGCAGTTTAGCTAATAGATTTGGTTGGTCTCAAATAACTGGAAAAAAAAGGCAGTCATATTTACTCCAGTATTTTGCTACATCATCAGTTGCACTTATCTGAGTGAACTAGATTTCCAGAAGTATTCTCCTTCAAACCACTCCCAATAGAAATTAGCACAAAACTAACATTATGAGGACAGCCTTGAAACCTCTACTCAATAAATTCAGCTGATCTGAGACTTCATATCTTTTTCCAAGGTACTTCTGAACTTGGGCCGATCAGCTTTTCCTTTTAAGGAAATCAAGTAACAATCTTTTCTATAGAGAGGAACTAAAAAAATTGTCCAATCTCAAAATACTGACTGTAACTTCTTGTCAACTAATGTCTTCATTTCAAAAGCTGCTCTTTACCCTGATTCTTGAGTTCTAAATTTGCAAGCTTCTGATGTCTGAGGAGGAAACAGCCCCTTTCAGCAAACCAATGTCCACAGTCTTTGTCCTCATTGGTATTTAATTGTAGGCATGGCTCTAAAACCAAACACACCTACCATCAACATTATTTGCCCAGAAATATGAACACAAGACCTAATTTAGCCTCGACTTTGATGCACTTCAGAAAGGGCCTTTGTCCACACCTAAAGGCTTTTGCTCAGTCCAGTGTAAAAATGGAGTGCTTTCCTAGAAGCTCTACAAAAGGTGAAGAGTTTAGGCTAGGAAAGCAGAGTAGTGTGATGATGATCTCATGTTTGTGGAATGAAATGGGAAGAATGAGCTAAAGTTGAATGATAGCAAGATGTTTGTGTGGGATAGAATAAAATTCTTGACAATTTAGTCAAAATGTTAGTAATTCTGATGATGTGTCTTTCAGATGCCTGAATTGCTACAAATTATTTATAGCTTTCCTTGAAGGAAGATAAAGTTCTTGCCCCACATCTTGGGTCATGGTTCAGCAAGATATTTATAAGCACATCACTAACTTTATTCAGATGATCAAAAGCATCCAGTCGTTTTCCATTTGCTGAACCAGAACCTGCAAACACACATGTGGATATGGTGTTCCACTGAAATCAAATGCAAAGCTATTTGCATGAATTTGTGTTGGCAAGGTTCGGACTGCATAAGGAAAGGTAATGAACTCATAGCATATTTTTCTTACAGTAAATTTCTAAATGTTTTGCAGAGTAGGTTAGTATCATTCTCGTTCTATGAAAACAGAGGAAAGCACTTGTTTCTAAGCAGATCATTGGCAAAGTCAGATCCCATGTTTTCTGAACAACAGAAAAATGAACTATCTGCAAGGTCATGCAACTTTATTGTTACACTTAGATAATTTTTTATATCCCCTTTTTATGGTGGTTAGATAAACTACGGTATTAAAAACAGAAATTGCAGGCAGAGAATGGCATGCAAGAAATATGAAGATTAAGACTCAATTGTTACTTGAATGTATATACCTAAGTTTTCTTGTGAGGCTTGATCCAAAGAATGACTCCCTACTAAACATGACATTACTGTAAAGTGAAGAAAAGTTATTAAGATGAGACGTTTATGATTACCCATGAAAAGCTCTATGAAAAAGAATGGGAACAGCCTTTCATTTGTAGTTAATGTAGTGTACAGATCAGAATGGCTTTTTCCCTATTCCTATTTTGGGCAGATGCAATTAGAAGAAATGCTGACAATGAAATTTCTCACCTTGCAAAGTATGATTTTATTTTCATTATGCTGCTACTACTGTCAATAGAAAAAACATTATATGCATTCTTTTATACATTCTGAAATGGACTAATACTGATTCTGCCGCTTTAAAGAAAATTAAACCAACTTTTCAAAGTCAGAGAAGTCTTACTCATCTCGTAGAGTAAAGGAAATGGGTATAAATTACTTCTCTGCAATCAAATAATAATAGATCTAGTATTGAACACAGAACCATAGAGTCAAAGAATCACAGAATTACAGAGTGGTCTGGGTTGGAAGAGATTCCAAGGATCATCGAGTTCCAACACCCCTGCCACAGGCAGAGCCACCAACCTCCAGGCCTGTGTCTAGACAAGGTTGCTGAGGGCCCCATCCAATGTGGCCTTGAACAACTCCAGGGAATGGGGCATCCACCCTCTGGGCATCCTGTTCCAGCACTTCACCACTCTTTCTGTGAACAACTTCCCCCTGATATCCAATCTAAACCTTCCCTTCTCTAGCTTAAATCAATAATCACAAAATGCGTTGGTTGGAAAGGACCTTTAAAGGTCATCTAGTCTAACCCCCCTGTAGTAAGCAGGGATATCTCCACTAGGTCAGGTGGCTCATGGCTCATCAAGCCAGACCTTGAATATCTCCTGGGATGGGCTTCCTCCACCTCTCTGGGCAACCTGTTCCAGTGATCTACTCCTCTCATATTGAAGATTTTTTTTCCTAATTTCCAACCTAAATCTATTTTCTAGTTTGGAACCATTACTCCTCATCCTGTTTCTACATGCTATTGTGAATAGGTGCTACATGCCCTTGTGAACAGTGCATGTTCTCCCGATATTTAGTTCTACAGTTGAACAATACTCATAAGGAGCAAGACCCTATGAGAAAGTTTAATAAATTGCCTGTACATACAAGTGTCTAAATTTCTATGCTAGTCAAAATCAGTGGAACAGCTGCTAACAACAGCACTGAAAAAACAGGCCCACAATTCATTCCTCAAACATAGACATAAAAAGTTGGTTCAAAATAAAATATCCATCAAGCAAAGACCCATCTGAAATGTCAGTCAGGCACCAAACATTTGCTGAATGACTTGTTGCATTCTAGCAGAAGTGAACGTTAATATATATTTCTCATAAATCCTCCTTCTTGGGAGCTAAACAGATGACAAGGCTTTGCAATATATGCAGAAGAGCAACTGATACCTGAGATTTCATGGGATGGCAGGTTTACGATTAAGGAAGAAAAAGCCAGTGGCACTTCTGGCATGAGGTCAGTAAACTCCCCCTGCAATGAGCAATGACTAGCACAACCCCAGTTCCTCATGCTTTGGGAGACTGTGCAGGGCATGTAGGGAAAATGTTACTCTTGGCAGAACAGCATCATATGCACCACTTCACTGCTTACAGGATTCACCTACTGCCTACCTCAAGATGTGCTCTCACATCTCATATCTCCTATCTTCACAGTTTTAGTTTACAGGGAGCTTGAATAAAGCTTTGGGTTTCTGCCAAACTTTGATCTGCTTTCTACTATCATAATCCTTCCCTGCAGCCTTGGCATGGCATCCAACTTCTGAAACTGACTCTTCCACTCTGCTGTCTCCTGCGAGTTCTTCCTAAATGGCCTAAGAAGGAGCTGCATCTAACTGTGACTTCATCATGAAGCCAGCTCCTGCTTCCAAGGTGGGATCCCAAAAATATGTCACAGAGTTCAATTCTATTACTGTGGATTTCCTAAAGAGTTTTCACACCACAGAATAGAAACTCTGGAACTTTAAGTCCTACCCACCCTCAAATTTATACACATCCAGGACTCATTTTTATTTTATTAACTAGTTGAATTTTCTGATTCTTCAGGGAAAGCTTTGGACCAATTCTTCTCTCTTCTTTATCAACCCCTGTACAGACAATGCAATTTATTACTACGGTTTTCCCATTAAGTACTTAACTGACGCAAGGACCCGGAGACTGAGTGCACTTATGGGCTGTCTCTCCTCAAGGACCACATTCCCTTATTGCTCATTTATTTCAATTCAGCCTTAAACACGAACTGCAGTGGAGTACGAATAATACACTCTACACTAAATCACTCTAGGAGGAAGAGGAGTTTATTTAATTTTTTTTTAATTATCTGGTCTGTAAATAAGAGTTTTATGAGACATAGGAGGTCAGACTGTCAAAACAACCAGATTTTATGGCTCAGTTTCATGTCTACTGAAGTCAGTGGATCCTCCCACAAGTACCATAAGTTTTTTCTGGTTTCCTGGAGGGTTTCCAATCCTTCTTGTTGAATGTTTATTTCCATAAAGACATTCCTTCTAACAGGAAGGCTCCAATGCAGGTGTATTGAAGTTTATTATGTATGTAACAACATAAAAGCAAGATACATCCAGCTAGAATGAGGGGCCTTGGGATTAGAGTTCTGAAGATTTTGAGCTGTGATGCATGCTTTTCAGTTTTTAATCCAGTGCATCAGCACATAATGACTTCTACTGGCCTGAAAGATACGGTAACTCAGAATCTACTTCACAAACTGTTCTGCCACTGCAGGTGCAGGAGCTTCTCTAGGGGCCCAATACCAAAGCACACTGCACAGTCACTTGTATAATTTTAACCTGCTGCTGCACCTGAGTCAGAACATGTTTTTGGCTCAAGGAACAAAGTTACATATTCAAAAGGATTTCATCTACTAAGCTCTCATACATATTAAAGGCACAAATTCAGCTGCTGCCAAACCTGGAGATGGCTAAAACATCTGATGGTCTAAATTGATGCAACTGAGCTTGCCCAGACTGCTAAGTCTTGGCAGTACCATGGATGTATAGTACTAAAGGCTCATGTGGGTTCACACACGAGTTAACTCCTATCCAGGCTGTTAGCTCATGATGATGGTAGCAGGAGGGGAAGTCATATTTTCCTAATAGTTTAGCACTACAACACTTACCTGTACCATAAGAAAACTTGGGATGGGTTTTTCTTCTCCGTTAAAGGAGGCTTGAACCCAAACAATTCATAGGAGAACAGGAAGAGTGAAACTTTTATCAGCTTCCTTTATCACAGCTGTCATGTATTGAATGAAATATATTTTTAAAATCCCAAATCAATTAATTTATATCAGTCCAGGTTCTGGAACCCATGCCTGTCCTCTGACTAGCAGTTTTCAATTTTTGCTATGATTCTTGCTCTTTTTCTCTGCGCTGTAAATTGGACTGCAAATGGAAATACCTTCAGTATGAGTCTGGGGAACTATTTATCCTTTAATTGCTACTGACTTTTATTGTGGGTGATCCATCAATAGCAGTTCAGCATTAAGTATTTCACATTTTTGGCCTAATTGTTTTGTACAATTTTGAATTTGCAGATAAGATGGAGGGTTTTATAAACATACGACTTTCTCTTGGGGCCTTGTAGGTTGACTGACAATGACTTCTTTGCTGCAGTCATCAGTGACTGACTATTAAGAGCGATGATTCCTTCATTCTATTTTCTTGTAAATTCCCCAAAGCTTTCCCATCTGTTTCAGTAGGGGTATGACCAAGGCCTCAAATGTAATATAGTTCTTTGAGTACTGCCAGAGAGATTGACAATCCTGCTGTTCCACCTTAGTGTTTATCATCAAGAAATGACTGCACATGGTGAGTTGCTGCAGACTTGGTCCCTTACACAACAACATTACTCTGTGCCGGACTGTTGAGTAATAACATGAAACAGAACTTTAAGTTCATTCAAAAACCACCTGGATGATATACTCTGATTTTATGGCATGGATCAGGAGAAATCTAGACCATGATTAGTCATAATGAACAATTAAGCTTTTTAACAGACAATCAACAAGCAACATTGCATTTCTATGATTAGCATTTTAGCTGTGTTATTAAATTGGGAAAAAAGCAAGCAATTAGGACGTTGGTTGGTTAATCACTCTTAATGACTGCCTATGGTGTTAGTAGCATGTTTTCATTATCAGCTGATGAATCCACAAAGAACATTTAACCTGCATCCTTTGATAACTCTATTAAAACAATGCTATAATAATAGCAGCTACATACCTGGCAGTACCATCCAACTGTTCTTTCCTTTTATAGAAGAGAGGAAGCATTTTAAGAAAGCAAGGAGAGAAGAATTACATAATAAAGCCAAAGGATCTTTTTAAAAACAGAAATTGTTAATCTGTTGCTAATGGTTTATATTTCTTTTGTTTTGTGTCCATAACTGACAGCAAAGTAAAAGCAGCATTTTCAACTAGCCATAAAGGAAAGAAAAAGATACAGTTTCCTGAAACCAATCTGCTTGGACTGGCAATCCAGTCTTTGGGGAAAAGTGAACTCCCTTGCCCTCCTCCCAGGACCTTATCTGCAAAACAGCTCTTAAATTTCAGGTCACATTTGAATCACAGAAGAACCTACATACAATGAATAAGGTTGAACTCACAGTAAAGAGTCTAGGCTTCAGGGGAGCCTGAGAATTACCCTCTGTACAAAACCTGAAGCAATTTTTTTTTTTTTTTCCAGAATAAGGCATAACAGTAAGTCCAGAATGAAAGTTTAAAGCATAAGCTTGGGTAAGTAATGCCCATTATTAGCAGCTGATAGTCTCCAGCTAAAAGTCTTGGAGTTACAGAACCAACATTTTCAAATGTTAAGACCTAAGGTGAGGAAGGACCCTGTTTGACAGGTAAGAAAAGTGTGGATCAGACTCATATCCATAAACATATGAGCATCCATTAAGTTCAAATGTCATTAAGTATGGAAAGCTTTCCACTGAATTCACAAGTGGTGATTAAAATAGAATCATGTCCTCAGGTCCCTAGAAGTTTTCTTGTGAACCTTCAGTTAATAGTTGCAATGAGAGACAGTTTTAACATGCTTTGTCTGTCCTCCACTGAATTATCCTTGAGCATTTAACAAGCATTAATTATGTTAACATGACACAGCCACCTCTGTGTGAGAAATACAGGTGCCCGTGAAATCCAGGGCTAAAACTTTATCAAGATCAATATAAAGCAGGAGAAACTGAGATTTCCAGGCAATAAATTCTTCCAAAGGCTGAAGGTGAGGTAGCCTTCTCCTTTGCTTAATGCCAACATGAGTTATCCATGTGACTCGAATACCAGGAAAAAGGAGAGGAAATGGACTCCAAAGCCAAAACACATGTTTTTCAATGTCAGCCAGGAAGCTAGCTGGCAACCCTGTGTTACCTACAAAAGCCTCATTGATACATATATAAAGTTATGCATACTGTACTAACTTCACAGAAAATGATGATGGAGAGGTGGACAATGCACTTACCTGAAAAATGGAAATGATACAATTGATTCGTAAAACCTCCATGTAGCAACTAGATCAATCCTGTTGGGGTTGGTAGCGTAGTATCTCCAAGCAGCCTGAATTACAAGGGAGAGTAAATAATTGTTGTTAGGAAAAACTATTCACCAGGCTGAGAGCAGACAGATTGTTTAAAAGAACATAATACACCTGAGTGGCTATCTGGAAATTAATTACTAATCAGCCATACCAAAAAAATATCAATAGATGGCTAAATTATTAACATTGGATTATGATCTGGAAGGGCTGTTAGAGGACATGAGAAAAAACTACCAACATGAACAAGACATGACATCTGACTGAACTGTTTTTATTCTCATGTGTGGTATATCTAAAAGAGCTGCAAGTACTGCTAGACATGTCCAGTATTTCTGAAAGTGCAGAAGCTAGTTTGCTATCTAGTGTACCATCAGAGGATTTTGCTGAGTGATTTTCTATTTCAGCATTCAGCTACAAACAAAATTCTCTAAGCACATACCCAAAAAATACTGTGGCTAAATTAGCTACCTGCTAAGTGGAGATGCTTTAATTTAAAAGGTGCATTCAATTCACCACTCATGCCCGCAGCCCCTTCTGTTTGCTAAGGAGTGTTTTTAATGAGAACAGCATAATGTGCCACTCAGCCTGTTTCTCTTGAGGACTGGTTTGATCCTGAGCACCAGTGCTTCCAGCTGTTACCACGGAAACTTTCTCTGTCTCTGTGTGGACATGCTGCCATTTACTTCACTGCCGTCAGGGTGTGCTCCTGTACATGGTTTGTGTGACAAGGTTATGGTAGTGGCGAGGCTACACTGGTAGTTTCTATAAGAACCTGCTAGAAGCTTCCCCCTGTACCATATAGACAATGCCAGCCTGCCACTGGCCAAGTCCAAGCCCATCAGCATCAGTGTCAGCACTTCTGCAATAACATAGTTGAGAAGGGGAAAAAACACCAGGAACAACTACAACTTGGAAACAGCAGCAGAGAGAAGGGAGAAGATGTGAGCGGAACAACTCTGCAGACACCAAGGTCAGTTAAGAAGGAAGGGGAAGAAGTGCTCCAGGTACCCATGCAGAGATTCCTGTGCAGCCCATGGAGAAGACCATGGTGTGGCAGGCTGTCCCTCTTAAGCCCATGGAGGTCCACAGTGGAACAGATCCACCTGCAGCCTGTGAAGGACCCCATCCCAGAGCTGGTGGATGCATGCAAAGGAGGCTGTGACTCCATAGGAAGCCCACACTGGAGCAGGCTTCTGGTAGGACGTGTGGCCCTGTGGAGAGGAGCCCATGCTGGAGCAAGTTGGCGGCAGGACTTATGATCCTGTGGGGAACCCATGTTGGAGCAGTCTGTTCCTGAAGATCTGCACGCATGGGAGAGACCCACTCTGGAGCAATTAATGAAGAACTGCAGCCCCTGGGAAGGACTCATGTTGGAGAAGCATAGGGAGGACTGTCTCCCTTGACAGGAACCCCATGCTGGAGCAGGTGAAGGGTGTGAGGAGTCCTCTCCCTCATAAGGAAAGAGGAACAGAGACAACAGGTACTGACCACAACCCCATCCCCTGCCTTGTGTGCTGCTCAGCAGGAGGAAGGAGAGGGACCTGGGACTGGAGTTGTGTCCAGGAAGAAGAGAGGGGTAGGGGAAGGTATTTTTAAGATTTTATTTTCTTTTTTTCATTATCCTCTCTGATTTCATGGACAAGAAATTAAACTAATTTCCCCAAGTCAAGTCTGTTTTACCCATAACAGTAATTAGTGAGTGATTCCTCCCTGTCCTTATCTCGACCCATAAGCCTTTTATCATATTTTCTCTCCTCTGTCCAGCTGAGAAGGGGAGTGATAGAGCACCTTTGGTGGACACCTAGCTTCCAGCCAGGGTCAACTCCCTACAGCTCCACATATAGTAAGGTAACTCCTGTCAAATTTGTCAGCTCCCAGACTAAGGTTAATTTTCTGAATTCATAACAAAGGCCATAAATGAAATCCAAGTGTCCTAAGGAGTCTCCTGCTACTGAATCCTCTGATTGTTCAGCAGCTTACCAGAAGATCCGAGGTGTGCTTCCATTTTTACAAGGCACACATCCTATGTACGTCATTTGCCTTGATTGAAACAGTCGCTGTCTATTGTGTTACTTCTGTTGCTATTTTCATATCAATAATAACATAACTTTGTTTTCACTACAAGCACTCTCTCACGGGAACTGAAAAAAAAAAACTGGATTTTGGAAAGAATATGTTTTCAACAGCTTGTTTCTCATCATTTTCTGACACTGATGTAAAAGTTGGTTGGTTTCCAGAAGCTAGCAGATGAGTCCCTTTCTTCTGATGGATATTCTGGGAATTGAAAGATCCCTCAAAAACTGCAAGGACAACTTAATGGGATAAAACCAACTCCTTTACAAAGACAGCTCCTCGCATCTTGCAATGGGAAATGAGAATTTGGACAAGGGGGAATGGTAGCCCTTTTTAACATAATGCAGCAGTCTTTATACACAATTCTTTTTCAAGGATGGGATAAGTGGCTGCAAACCTGAATGAGTTCAGCTGCTGGCTTTCTTCTTTTCTCAAAATGTTTTTGACGATGTTGCTCCTGGACCTTCAGTGCCAGTCCTGAGCCCAAAATGCCCTGAAAAAAGAGAGATATTAGACATTTCTTACTTAGGAAAAATGGAATAATAATGAGAGGCCACAGCTTTGTAGGTGAGCTGGATATGGCTATGTGTGACCTTTGTGCAGTACAGCATGCCTTTCTCACTGCTCTGCTCTTGGGACATGAGGTTGCCATGATTGTCTCAAAGACCACAGGCCACACTAAATCATTCTAATCATCTTGTCTCACTCTTACCTGAGAACTTTGCAGACAAGGCAAATACTTGGTCTGTGTAACACAAGACAGCAAATATAATTTTCAAAGCAATTTAGAGATCATTTAAGCAGCCAGAGTATGATTCACTTGGTTAGATAAAAATTTCCTCTACTGTCACCTGCCATCTAAATTCCTTTTGGAGGGTGTCAGAGATCTGCTCTAGAAACTATGGGATACAGGTGCTGTGCAGAGCTGCACTGGTTATAAAGGGTGACCACGAGCCTGTAACAATCATTCAAATGCAGTTCTCTAGCTTGCAAGTGTTTAGAGCTGGGTAAGATAGACCCAACCCTAATTAATAAAATGTATCATGCCCAAATCCTTTGAAATACATCTTGTGCAACTATGTCAATAACAGTAAACTATCCCAGGGCAGGGTATAGACTCATGAACTGTCTTGTGATTTCCTTAGACTAATTTTGTTTCCCTGCTGGATTAATTCTGTCTATGCCAACTCGCACTGTCTCAGAAAGTGCCCACACATGGTTCAAAAGTATCAGGGTAAGAACTTATTCAAAATAGACTCTGTACAAATCTGGGAAGAAAGGATTTAGATTTGTTGGTCTAGAACAGTTCAAATGTCTGAATCACTTCTTAAAAAGGGATTTTGATTCCACTCACAGTTTTGATCACTTTACCTTCTTTTTGCAACCGCACAGCACTGGGCTGTGCCGAAAAGAGAGGGGGAAGGTACTTACTGCAGGAAGAGCAAAGAAAGACACTCCAATGAGAGAGAATGTAGCTGCAATCAGCCGTCCTTCCCATGTCTTTGGGGTCTTGTCACCATAACCAATGGTAGCAAGGGTGATCTGTGGGTAGAATGACCAGGAAGTCCCATAAGTAAAAACAAAGGCTATAGCTCTGCTTTAAATGTCATCATGAAACCTGCATAACTCACTTAGCTTTGTGGATGTTTATGCAGATTGCATTAAAAGTAAGACATTGACAGTGGGGTAATTGTTTTATTGTTTTGTGGCTTTTTAAAACGGTAATCTAAAGGCATTTCACCAGGAGAAAAGCAGCTTAAAGCAGCTGCCTGTCTAGGATGAGTTTACTGAAAGGGAAGTCCATGTGACACTGTATGCAGAGTGAGCCTCCTGCTCACCATCAATGCACAGTTAGGAATAGGACTTGTCAGTTAACACCTTGAAGAGCTTTAGCAAATAATCCAGGTTACCACTCCCTGAGGCCTCAGTCTCTGAGACACAAAGATAATTTCACGAAAACATACTCCTTTCTGGCACAGTTGCTAATTTCCAGCTTTACCTAAATGTCCTGGATATGTAAGAACATGAAAATATCCAGGTGTTCTATGCAACACTCAGGACCTTTTGATTAATAATGGTGGGAAGGAATCTTGTAATTTATGAATGAAGTCTGTTAAATAAAATATATGATGCTGAATTTTAGTCACAGCATGGTATAGAATCCCCTAACTATAGATAACAAATCAACATGAAATCTCTCTATCAGGTGTCAGGAACATTTTGTGATCAAATGATCAGTGGAGTAAATCAATACTTCATCAGAAGAGACAAGTACAGGTGTATGAAAGGTGCTACCTCTCTCTTGCTTGGCACCCTACCATTCCCTGAGTGATTATTGGGGAATGCATGTAGGAGAGAAGTGTTGAGTTATCCATTCCAAGGACATTTTGGACTTGTTAAATAGCATCCCATTAATCACTGCCCAATACCCCAGTCTTTCTTCAAGGCCTATTTTTCCTTAAGAGAGTAACAGCACCTCTGAATTTGGCCAGCTTTGGTTTTGCCATTTACTGAGTGACATAGCTCTCATAGAAAGGATCCTGATGTCATGAGAGCCAGGTTTTCCATATGTATAGGGTCTGCCAGTGCAGTTATACCCAAAGAGACACTCTTCTAAAAGAGAGTTTTTCTAGAAGCCAGGAGAACAGACTGATTTCTGAAAGAGTTTAAACACCTGAGGGCCCTTGTCTGACTGAAAATCAACAGGGACATGATTAACATTATGTTTATTGGTTGGAAGAGGCATACTCTGATAATGCTATACCAGTAACATCCCCTTCACACAAATTTAGCAGCACTTACAATGTAATCCCTAACATTTATCTGTTCCTGGATACAAAGTTTTTATATACAGGATAAAGGCTTTTTGCAGTCACTTACCAACCCCCACCACAGTGCATCTGCATAGGTTTCAAACTCTTCCTTCATCTCCACACCATTAGCATCCTTTTCAGGAACATCTTTTTCAACCAGATAAACAAGAAACGAAGATAGGATGAGCGTCAGGAACCCAATGTACCAAGCAGTGATGAGTTCCTGCAAAAGAAACAGATGGAAAATGGAGGGGCTGAAAACAGTCCCAATAGCCACAGTGGTAGAGTAAACGTCAGGAGGAGAGAGAAGCACTGAGGAAAACAGCAGAGCTGTCACTGCTGGCTTGGTCACAGTCCATGACCAGCCAAACAGTGATGGGGGAAATAATGCAGAGATTTACAAGAATTAACCCTTAGATGGCATCTTCCTTAGGAACAGCTTGGAGCAATCTGCAGTTGTAGTGCTAAATAAAGATGGATTAATAATTTAGCTGCACATGTAACACAGGGTGCTGCAGGGCTCTGTCCCTTGACTCTTTCCATTCCTGCTGCCCCTAAGTTTGGTCAGTCTCAGCAATTGTTGCAATAAGAACAGACCTGTCATGGTTTCGCCCCAGCTGCGGGCTGAACACCACACAGATGCTCTCTCTAAAATGCTGGAGGTGAAAGGATAGAAAACAATAAACAAAAAAAGAAGGACAAATCTCACTGGTTGGGATAAGGATACTTTACTGGGACAGTAGAGAGATATAATGATCATAGGACTTTATAATAAAATATATGGAAATGGTGATACAGGATATAATTTCTCACTGAACCACACACCTCAGGCCATACAGCTCAGAGCCATCCTGGAACCAGATTGCCCCCAAAACTGCATGTCTTGAAGGCATGTCCTCCTCCCCAACTGGTCACCCTTTATACTGAGCATGACATAATGGGCATGGAATGTTCTCTTTGACTGGTTTGGATCACCTGTCTCAACTGTGTCCACCCCCAGCTTCCTGGGTGCCTCCTCTGCTTTCTTGTTATAAAGAACTGAGAAGACCTTGACTGCTTGGCAACAATTAGAAATACTGGGGTGTTATCAATGCTCCTCTCATCCTGACTCCCAACATGGCATTCCAATGGCTGCTAGAAAGTTAACCCTACCCTAGCCGAAACCAGGACAAGACCTCAAAAATTGTCTGTGTGGAAACAAACCTCAGCTTCATTGTTTTAGAGGGAGTGACTACAGTGGAGTGGTTAATCCCACTCATGTTGGGAGATGCAGCAACCAAAGTTCAAATCCGAGAAATAAAACAGAAACATTTTTTGGTGAATGTCTTCAAATTGGGTAAAAAACCCAATATATCTTTTGTGGTCATTGGAAGGAAAAAAAAATGTAGCTGAGAATGTCATAATTGACTCCTGAGATAAGTCACCTTTTTTAGCCAATTTCCTGTGTGCAACCACAGAAGGAAAGTTCTTGGCTAACCTTGTTAACAAAATTATTTCTTTAGTGTGTCCAGAGCAGTAAAGTTCTTGCAACCCCTTTTTATCTCCTGCAGCCAGCTGAGGTCCAAATAGTGGTGGTTAGGAATCAAACAGGAACATCTGAATGAAATCCCACACAGTGAAGCTTTCAACAATTTCTAACTAATGTCTTTGGCACATACACTTCTTTCACGATCTCAGTTTCCTGAGAAACATTTTTGACATAAGTATTTATATGTCACCTGCCTTGTAGCAAGTTTATATGGGGAAGAAACAGAAGTTGGTATGAAATGAAGCAGGGTGGGTATCCCTATCAACCACTACAAAGAACCATAGTCTAATTATGCTGTGCCAGCTGGCATTTTAATTTTCAAAAAACCCTAAAATGTCAGGAATGTCATTCATGGATAAGAAAAAGCAGTATGTAGCACAGATTATATGCAATTTTTCTATACTCTTTGCAGATGAGAAATCTCATCTAGAGAATTTTTATGCAGATAGTTTTTAACTTGTAATAATATTTGGTGAAAAGGCAAGAACACAATGTATCTGTCTTGTGTGAGACAGGATGTGTCTGACTACAGCATCAAGTTAGACTGAGCAAAGATGATTTTAGAAATTTTGTCTGTCTGGGTTCACACTGTATGCATTTTTGTATTGTCTGACCCATGCTTCTAAATAGAAATTATACCAGTACCTCCTCCTGAGACCACATTTCTGCTAGCAGCCTCTTCTCACCCATCCAGTGTTTTGCTCCATATACTGATCACACAAGTTTCAAAGCCACTACAAACATGTTGCAATTACAAAGGTAGTTCTGTCAAAGATTTCAACATACTTCACCATCAAAGGGATGTCCCTCCTCTCATTCAGTGATGTCCCTCCTCACTTACTTTGCTATGTGCACAAATGGCAGATCCCAGAAGTTTCCATGTGCCGCCCCGCCTGTCCATTCGTAGCATCCGTAGGATCTGAAGGAAGCGAAGGCTTCTGAGGGACGTGGCCAGAACATTGCCCTGGTTCCCAACAGCAACCACTGGCACTGAAGCAATCAGCACAAAGATATCTGCAAGGTGAAAAGAACAAAGCTTGCCAATAAAAGTGACCCCATCACCTGCTTCTTAATCCCATCTGGCTGTGGTGCAAATTTCCCTAGGTAAATTTTAAAGCTGCCTGAAAAAGCCTTCTCTTGCCAACTAAACACCTGCCACACAGCTGGCATTGTGCACAAAACCCACCAGAAGTCTCCTAATCTATTTACAGATCGATGCACTGGACTTGAAGCACTGAAGCTACCTTAGGGATGCACAGAAACAGTGCCCTAATGCCAACAGAAAAACAACCTTAAATTTATCCGCCCCACAGAAACACAACATTGAACAAGTCAGCAGGTAAGAAATTTGGTTTCTGATGGTGCATCTAGTGGTCTGTTGAATATTAAAATCTCCAGGACAGTATTGATATGGGCCAATTGCCTGATCAACTGAAGAAGTTCTTTTTCTTTCTTTTTCTTTCTTTTGATCCTATATATATACCAGGAAAAAAAAAAGTATCAAAAGGTTTCATACATTCTCCAGGAGCTCAGTTCTTCAAATTATCTTCATATTGCAATTCCAGCCAAAAAGAGTGTCACTGGATGGATTTAAAATTTCTTAACTTTCAATCACTCACATAAAAGAAAGACTTCTGCCAGTGACAACCAAGAGATGTTATTAATAACTCCAGTGGTATCTTTTCTGTTCTTTACCCAGATATCCATGAAGACTCTTTCTCAGAAGTGGTATGACACCTTTAGCAAGAATACGTAAGACAGCATCAATGCACCAACTCACTTGCTCACACCATGCTATAATACCCTCACAATTCTACTAGAAATATAAGAACTATTTATACAACAGCAGCACCCAAAGGGGCACTACCAAATTAAAGGTAGCACAGATGCACAAAGAAAATTTGTTCTAATTTTGTCTGCAGTTCAGACCCACAAGATGAACAAAAGGAGGGAGAGGGAAGAGAGTAGCATGTATTAATATAACGGCAGCGTCATGGCTCCCTGAAGGGTTATGTGCTGTACAAATAAAGACCAAAAACTAGTGCTTGGCCTGAATAGCATAAAAACAAACAAGGGACTCCTGGAAATAATGAATGAATCTGGATGTGCAATGGACAGGTGCTCAGGGCAAAGTAAGCTCCCAAATGTTGGCTGGTTGGTTTGTGGGTATAATGAAGAGTTTCAGCAGGGGATTAAAACACAAATAATATGAAGTTTTATGGATAGTTATAGGCAGTACCTTCCAAGCCTGAAAGATGACATGGGTGAAATCACAAAGACACTTGTTTGCATATGCAGACCAACATTATGAAGGCAAAACACAACATTTGAATATGAAAGAGGGCCAGAAAAAATGGCATAGGGCTGGAATCTGAAGCAGTTTGAAACTGAAGGCAGACAGGGAGTATTTGAGGATGAGCTTAAGAAGAACACAGTGGTCCTCAGGACAAGGAAAATGTGTTTGAAGGGTAGAAGGTAGAAGGATACACTTTTTCTTAGCAGCCAGCCCAATTGTGTCTAGAATGAATCATTATTGCCAGATACTTCAAATATCTACTCCAAGCAGGACACAGCTCCTAGCACAAAGGCAGATCTTATTTGAGTGCTCTTTACACTGACATTCACTGTTTCTTGGAACTCCTCCCCCTATCCCTCACCCTGGTTTCAGAAGGAAAAGAACATAACAGAAGAAACAGTTGAGAGCGTGTGCCTACCCAGCATGCACAAAGGCTTCCTGGCAAATTTGAGTCTTCCCCTCCATCCTTTATAGCGACAGCAGCACCCAGCAGCCCAGATTCTCAAGGCAAACTCTGCTCCGAAGATGAAAATGGCAAAAGTTTCCTGTATCAAGGACACAAACTGCATTATTAGACTCATAACAAGTTTGTAGTAATTCTGGACACAACAATATACCTGAAAGAAAGGTAAGGCAAGACAAAGTGGGACATAGCTTTGCAGTCTGCTCTGCAGGAAGGAGGTGCCTCTACTGGTGAGTAAACATGAATCACAGAACATCAGGAGTTAAAAGGGACCTCGGAATATCATCTAATCCAACACCCTGCCTGAGCAGGATCACCTAGATTAAGTCACACAGGAACGCATCCAGACTGGTCTTGAGTGTCTCCAGAGAAGAAGACTCGTGCTTTCCCTGACTTGATGTAAGGGTAATTATTTCACAAAGTCTTCCTGTTTCACATGAATGAGGAAACACATGTGAATGGTGACTGCAATGTACCCAGTGCATTGTATACACACACCTGGGGTTCATGCAGCCATATCTAGAGAGACATGAACAGAATACAGTGTATTCATATGGTCATATTTAAGGAAATGTCAAAGGCATATAAGATCAATTTAAGACATATATTATCCTGTTAAATTTCTTGTGCACAGGAGAATGAGTTTTTTCCACTGTGCTTAAGAGCTCTTCCAAGCTTGGTGAGGGAATGAGGAGGAAGAAGCTTCTCTGAGGTGCTCAGAGGTGGTCCAAAGGCAGCACGGAGCATGCAGTTACTTTTCCTCTCTGTAAACAGCTGGCAAGTAGGAAAGGAGAAGCTTTCCTGTTGCTCATACCACAGCTGCTAGGCACTTCTGAAAACCACTGTGAGCCACATAAAAGCAAGCACAGAAGAAGGAAAAATAACATCAAGCTTTTTCAAATGTGAAAAGATGGGTCTAAGCAGGGTAGCAGAGTCCAAAAGTGAATTTGATATTTTCTAGAAGACAAGGGTGTTTTAGTACAGGCACTTTTTTTGAGAAGAACATGCACAGGAAATTCACCTTTATTCCTTTTGGTATTTATTTCTTACTCAGATCTACATGTCTCTGGGGGCACATGGCGAAATGGAAATTGAGATCCCTGAACTACTCTTTCTGTGCAGTTTCCCTAGGGATGCTTTTCTACAAGGCCAAGTTTAGTGGAAGGATGGGTTATTTTGTTATGGCTATATGGGACCAGAGGAAGTTCTCTGTTAGGGTTATTTCCATAAAACTATTAGTATTTTGTGTTTATACTTTGTGAAGGTTTCTTTCCTGTTCTTTTTCTGCCAAAGGAAAGAACTACAGAAATACAGTCTTGAGCATGAACTCCACCATTCATAAAACAAGCGTGCTCGAAACAGAGAAAGGAATACATTTGCTGAATATATATATTCTTCCATGGATAATTATTGGAAGCACTGCTTACAACAATTTCAGTTATGTTGTTACTGGGCACAAGCATGAGTCTGATTATGATGCTCCCTCCCTGCCAAAGTAATGCTGAGATTGGTAGAATACCATAAAATGAATTAAAAATGAATAAATTAAAAATGTTGAAAATCCCCAAAAGGAGTTTTCAAATGTGCCTAGGTTTGGTATGGTCCACAGGAAATTCACTGATACTTTTATGGGAGAACTGTTAGACAAAAGCTGGAAAGTAATTTTTAAAAAGTATCAGGCTAGAACTTTTCCTCTCTCATTATGTCTTTTTTACTAAATGTTGACAGTGGACTGGACTCCCCAATATTCAGTGTATACACTGCACCAGGATCAACAGAAGAAGTGTTATTGCATGCAGAGCTGGGACTAAGCATCGTTGCTGATGGGGCTGATTGCACCTCACATACAATACCAGGGTGATGCAGCTGTCACAGTCTACTTACCAGCAAGAGCAGCCAGTCTCCTGAAACTGTTTCATACTCCTTGAAAGTTGTCAGGACAGCTAAGATCAAACACCCCAAGACAATCAGAAACCTGGAATGAAATGAAAGAAAAAAAAAAGCAGCATTGTTACTCCTCTCTGTAATTGCACTGGAGATACTGCCTATAAAATCCTGCATAGAGACCTTCAGAGGATGGATATGTCCTAATGGTGAACACTGCTGAGGGAGCTGGGTCTCTTCTGCTTGGAGAAGAGGAGACTGAGGGGTGACCTCATTAACGTTTATAAATATGTTAAGGGTGAGTGTCAGGAGGATGGATCCAGGCTCTTCTCAGTTATGGCCAGTGACAGGACAAGGGGAAATGGTTCCAAGCTGGAAAATAGGAAGTTCCATCTTAATATAAGGAGGAACTTTTTCCCTGTGAGACTGACAGAGCACTGGAACAGGCTGCCCAGAGAGGTTGTGGAGTCTCCTTCTCTGGCAACATTCAAGACCAATCTGGACATGTTCCTATGTGATCTACTCCAGATGATCCTGCTTGGTCAGGGGGGTTGACCTGGATGATCTTTCGAGGTCTCTTCCAGCTCCTAATATTCTGTGATTCTGTGTGATTCTGTGAGTGAGGTGGGCTCTCATTAAGATCAAATATTCTCAACCTGTGTGGCAGGGGGCTGGCAGTCAAGAGATGAATGCAAAAACTGAATCAGAACTGTCTTGGGACAGACTTGCATTGACTGACTCGTTTGCATTCTCCAGGAAGCAAATGGGCAATACTACATTTTGGGAAAGGATTGCATAGCATGGCACAGGACTGTAATGCTCAGGAGGTCTATTCCAAGCTGATGTGCTGTGTGCTTTACAAAATTACACTGCAGTTACAGAGGAATGAATCTACTTGGCACATCCTGAAAACTGAAAAACAGTAAACACTTCACTGAAACACAGCTTCAAGACAAACACTCCCTTGAAAACTGTATGGCTTCTTTTTTTCTTTCTTTTCCCTTTTTTCACTCATGTCTATGCAGATGAAAAGATAAAAAGGTTCGAAAGACAGATAAGAGAGGGTAAAGTTCTGCACTCCAATAAAAGCAGTGTGTGATAAATCATTGCCCTTGTGCTATTGTCTGTCTCTGGGGCTCCAGAACACAGAGATCTGACAGAAAAAAATAACTCCCATTACTGGTAAATCCAGTTCAGTCCAATCTGAAGCCACGTTGATCTGCTTTGTAAAACTATTCCCAGGATCAAGCAATTCAAAATCTTTTATACATAAAGAGGTAAGAAAAATCAAGAGAGTCTTGTGATTACTGTGAAGCAGAGTGGCAGAAGCTCAAACTCTTAATACTTTGTGTGATCACGGGCATTTTAATGTGCTCCCAAAAACAGATCCACAGGAAGAAAGAGGTGGGTGGCAATGGAAATATTTCAGAGCCTAGTGAAAAACTGGAAGGACGCCTCCATAAGAAGTTCGGAATCCCTTGCTTTCATAGGTAGGGTGCATTAAAGAAATTATAGGCATTAGGTACAGAAAACATTCAGGGAAAAAAAAGCTTGTTGAGAATCAAACTGTGTTTAGTGTGTGCTACCTGTTTTGAATTTTAATCTGTTAGCTAAAGTGTGGTTTCATTTCTTGCTGAATAAAACCCTACTTTGTTTCAGTGGGTGAACTGAGCAAAGCTCTCAGCCTGCAGTGTGGAGGCAGTGAGTAAGGACTATGGTGGAAAGAAGCTCAGCTCAGAGACACATCTCTAACTTGTCCTGGGGTTTTGTTTCCCTCATATATAGGAAAACCTAGGAATAAGGGAGAAAAACAAGGGAACAAAATAAGTGTTTTGAGATTTTGCAACATTTTTGCAGCTGGAGTAAAAGGAGAGAGGTGAGCTCCAGATAGCTCCTGCTGCCTTTTGGGAAGGAATTTCCTCCAAACACCTCCAACTAGCAACCTCCATGCAAGGAACAGGGAATGGTGAAACACTTCACAGCAAACCCTGAAGAATTAATTTGCTGTGACTTTCCTAACATTAGGTATTCAGACTGATGTTTCCTATGCCAGGAAACTTTCAGACCAGCCATTTTGAGCAGTATTAGAACAGTAAACAAATGTGTTCACTCACGCTAAATATTTCTGGACTTCTTCGAAAAGTTTTCCCTTCTCCCACTCATCAACCATCCTCTAGAGCAAGGGCTATGCAGTTAGTAGGGAAAAGCCTTTATATCCAGAATGTGTCTTTTACCATGTACCTATTATAATCTCATTCCTGCTGCTCAAGACATTTGGCAGTTAATTTACCAATTCTGTGATGCTCTTGTCATGCCCTTGAGCTTGATTTCTCACACCATATTTGTGACCAAAACTAGGTGACCCTGCTCTGTCAGGGGGGATGGATTAGATGATCTTTCAAAGTCCCTTACAACCTCTAACATTCTGTGATTCTGTGATGCTTTGCTCTCTCCACCTTGCAGTTATGAAGCCAGTGGCTTCGTATTCCTGACCCGACATAGCGTCTCCGTGCCTCCACGAGCAAACTGATGAGAACTCAACCAAGACAGCATGATTCCTCTGATTATCTGTAAACTACCTAGGATGGTGGTTATAAATGGTTTTGGTTGACAATAAGTTAACTATGAGCCAGCAGTGTGCCCAGGTAGCCAGGAGGGTCAACCATATCCTGGAGTGCATCAAGCACAGCATGGCCAGCTGGTACAGGGCGGGGATTGTCCCCCTCTACACTGCACTGGTGCAGCCTCACCTGGAGTACTGGGCAAGGCTTTGGGCATCACAGTACAAGAGGGACATAAAACTATTGGAGAATGTCCTGAGGAAGGCAACAAGGATGGTGAAGGGTCTGGAGGGGAAGACAATGAGAAGCTCAAGTCCCTTGGTTTGTTCAGCCTGGAGAAGAGAAGGCTGAGGAGAGACCTCATCATGGTCTATGGCTTCCTGACAATGGGGAGCAAAGCGGTAGGCACTGATCTCCTCTCTTTGATGACCAGTGATAGAACCTGAGGGAACAGCACGAAGCTGTGACTGGGGAGGTTTAGGTTGGCTATTAGGAAAAGGTTCTTTACTGAAAGGGTGTTGGGGCACTGGAACAGGGTCCCCAGGGGAGTGGTCGCAAAACTAACCTTGACCTGAGTGTCTGGACGATGCACGCAGTCCCATGCTCTGACCTGTCTGACCGTGTATGGACCTGATGATCCTTATGGGTCCCTTACGAGTCAGGATATCCTGTGATCACAGAATCACAGAATCACAGAATATTAGGAGCTGGAAGAGACTTCGAAAAATTATTCAGTCTAATGCCCCTGCTCAAGCAGGATCACCTACAGTAAATCACACAGGAATGTGTCCAGATTGGTCTTGAATGTCTCCAGAGAAGGAGACTCCACAACCCCTCTGGGCAGCCTGTTCCAGTGCTCTGTCTCCCTCACAGGGAAAAAGTTCCTCCTTATATTAAGATGGAACTTTCTACGTTCCAGCTTGGAACCATTTCACCTTGTTCTATCCCTAAACAACACCTAGAAGAGCCTGGCTCCATCCTCCTAACACTCACCCTTAACATATTTATAAACATTAATGAGGTCATTAATGTTTATATTATCATCACTCAGTTTATATTGTTTATATTTATATATAACATATATATATATTTATTTATATATAACATATATATATATATACATATATATATGTTTATATTACCATCACTCAGTCTCCACTGAGAATAGCCTTGAGCCACTGCTATTTGTCACTTTTTGTTACAGCCATTCCTTTATATCAAGTAAAAATTCCATCACCCATCAGCTCACAAGTATCATTGAAATCGTTTAATGAAACGCAAAACACATTGAAAAATGTCAAAGGAAATGACATCATCGACTACTTAAACAAAAGCCATGAACCGACGACATCATTCAACAGAAGAGCTCTGGCAATTAAAAATGTTGGGCAGAGTTTTGTCCAAGGGGACGCAGAAGCCAGTAGTGAGATCGTGATCTTTTGCCTGACACTGCCAGCGGCTTTACCAGTAGAGGGTAGTCCTGCTCCATGGAGCAAGGCTCCGGCTCCTGCGTTTCCCCAGGAAACACACACGGAGCGGGTGATGTTCTGGTCAGCGCATCCGTGTGCTCGGTATGCAAAAGGAGACTCTCAGCGATGAAAAGGATTTTTCTTGGTCACTAAAAATGCCAAATTTTGGCATTAACGGACGTGGTGCTGCTAGCTTGATCACTCTCTGCACCACAGACAATGATGAAAGCCCACCACAAAAAAAACAGATCATGCAGGACAAAAAAGAAAAGTAAAAATAAGGTTAGACGGTCAGACTGGAGATAAAAGTCACCATGAATAATTTTGAGGGCAAATCCAAGCAGGGAATGTGGCCTGAATCACACGAACTTAGCCCAGAAGAGTGCCTTGGAGGTGCAACTGCTGAGCAGGAACCCGTGTCCCAAAAACCACAGAGCCCACAGAACCAGGCTCCTGCTCCTTCCTAGAGCACTCTGCAGGGAGGAAAAGCCTGTGTAGGGACACAAAACTGAAACCCATCTTGAGTGGGTCACCTGTCTTCCTAGCACACTGCTTCTGAAGGATAAACAGTGAAAATGAACCAAATCACATCTCAGCAACCCTCCCTTAGTATCTGAAATAACGACTTTGTTCAGAGCACTTCATGAATTTTAATATCAACCAATGCTATGCAACCCACTGATTTCCCTGCAGCCTCTTCTTGTGCCCTCTTTCTGTGGAAGATTCGACATGGGCATCATGTTCTTTTCATCAACCCCTCCTTGTATAAAAAAAGTGCTTGCAGGATCTAGCTGCAATGACACTGCATGTACTGAACAATGTGTAATGAGTGAACACTTTGATAAGAAGTGAAACAAAGTGAAAACAAAGTACATTTTCACCTTGCTGTGTATGTCCATACTGAAGCATTGCAAACATAAATTCTAATTTTGTTGACAGTCACTAATTTTATATTTTTCTGTGGCAACAGGACAATAGCTGAGTCTGTATTGTCTAATTTCACCATTTAGAGGTAGCAGCGTGGTTGAGCCTGACTGTAAAAACATAACAGGGAAATGGCAAGGAAAAATACTGCTAAAATCACAGGAGATAAGTAGCAGGGAGGCTAACACTAACCTGGGGAACCGAGGGGCAGAAAGGGAGAAAGTCTGAAATTTACTTACAGTGATGAAAATAAGTAGTAATGAAAAATGAGTCCTATTAAGCCTAAGCTTCCTATTGAACAGCGGTTCAGAGAGTGGCAGTCCAGACTTCCAAGGCTGTAAATCAGATATGCCAAATGAGGATCTGAATTTGGTTCTTCAGTTTTTAGAATCATCCTTACTATCACTTTACACCATTTCTCACACACCATTTTACTGCACCTATTAGAAAAATAGAATTATTACCGCTGGAAAAGACCTCCAAGATCACCTAGTCCAAACATCCCCCTACCACCTATATTTAATAAATCATGTCCTTAAGAACTTCATCCAACCTTTCCTTAAACACCTCAAGGGATGGTGACTCCATCACCTCCCTGGGCAACCCATTCCAGTGCCTGACCACTCTTTCTGAGAAAAAATTTCTCCTCATTTCTAACCTGAACCCTGGTGCAACCTGCAGCCATTCCCTCTTGTCCTATAGCTAGTTATCTGTGAGAACAGGCTGACCTCCAGCTTACCACAACTTCCTTTCAGGTAGTTCTAGAGAGCAATAAGGTCCCCCCCAGCCTCCCCTTCTCCAGACTGAACAGCCCAACTTCCCTCAGTTGCTCCTCATGAGACTTGTGTTCCAGTGCCTTCACCAGCTTCATCACCCTTGTCTGGACATGCTCTAGGGCCTCGATTTGTTGTGTTAAGTTCCAGACCACCAAATGACTGCTTTTTTATCACCGTCACAACTCATATGCTATTATAGTAAATATAGTTCTTTTTATTGGAAATCTCATACTTAACTATCATATTTACTAATAGTTCTATTTTGATTTATTAAAGACACTATTCCAAAAACAATACATATTTTTTTCCAGGAAAGAAGAAGTAATTTATGACTATGCTTG
>VXBZ01008836.1:107595-211269 GCA_013399135.1 Heliornis fulica | reverse complement strand
ATGAAAAATGAGTCCTATTAAGCCTAAGCTTCCTATTGAACAGCGGTTCAGAGAGTGGCAGTCCAGACTTCCAAGGCTGTAAATCAGATATGCCAAATGAGGATCTGAATTTGGTTCTTCAGTTTTTAGAATCATCCTTACTATCACTTTACACCATTTCTCACACACCATTTTACTGCACCTATTAGAAAAATAGAATTATTACCGCTGGAAAAGACCTCCAAGATCACCTAGTCCAAACATCCCCCTACCACCTATATTTAATAAATCATGTCCTTAAGAACTTCATCCAACCTTTCCTTAAACACCTCAAGGGATGGTGACTCCATCACCTCCCTGGGCAACCCATTCCAGTGCCTGACCACTCTTTCTGAGAAAAAATTTCTCCTCATTTCTAACCTGAACCCTGGTGCAACCTGCAGCCATTCCCTCTTGTCCTATAGCTAGTTATCTGTGAGAACAGGCTGACCTCCAGCTTACCACAACTTCCTTTCAGGTAGTTCTAGAGAGCAATAAGGTCCCCCCCAGCCTCCCCTTCTCCAGACTGAACAGCCCAACTTCCCTCAGTTGCTCCTCATGAGACTTGTGTTCCAGTGCCTTCACCAGCTTCATCACCCTTGTCTGGACATGCTCTAGGGCCTCGATTTGTTGTGTTAAGTTCCAGACCACCAAATGACTGCTTTTTTATCACCGTCACAACTCATATGCTATTATAGTAAATATAGTTCTTTTTATTGGAAATCTCATACTTAACTATCATATTTACTAATAGTTCTATTTTGATTTATTAAAGACACTATTCCAAAAACAATACATATTTTTTTCCAGGAAAGAAGAAGTAATTTATGACTATGCTTGACCGTGAAATTAATATTTCTTGGATTAACATCACAGAGAGATTTGTTTGGTAAGTTTTGATTTATTTTAATATTTCACATTTTTGAGATTTTCTTCGATATCTGCTTCCATTTGAGGCCAATATAATGCAGATCTAGCTGAGAATTTTAAAATTTTTTTCCACATATAGGTGCTTATCATTTATCCTGTTCACCATCTCTTGCTTCAAAATTTAAGAAGATAGCATAGCAATTTGTAATAATCTATTACAAAAACCAGTGGTCCTTTGAAGCTTTCATGAGAACAATATACATCACAGCAGGCTGAACCATATTTTCAACTGGCATAATTTTGGCATATTTTTGTGTGACAAAATTTTAAGTCATGAGTAGTCTTAAGGTTAATAGAGAGAAACGTGTGCTTCTAGACTGCAACTCATTCTGGATCAGATATCTCAAGTTGGTCAGAAGCACCTACATGGGCATTTTTTCTCTATAACTGGAAGGAAAGACTCTAGTCACAAGGTTTTATGGAGATGTTTACTGTGTAAATTTGCTGAATGCCACCCTTTATGTTCATCTCTGCTTTGGATTTAGTTACAACAACCACCTTTTAATAATATTTTAATAATATTTTTTTTTACTAGTGAAAGAATTAGCCAACAAGCCATACTGTCCTCCTCTTAGATGATCAGGTTTCTCTGAAACCCCTTGCTGTAAATTCAGTTATCATATGTATATCTGGATCAAGGATCCTGCTTATAAAATACAGGCTGTGGGTAGGAAAGCCTTTTGAATAGTCACTAGTAAGAAATTCCCCCTGATACAACAAAGCATAGAATTCTGTTTGCTCTCACATCTTCAGTACCATTTCTTGTAAGCCACTGGAATTTCCTCTGCTTCCAAATGTGCACAGGAATTTGAAATTCCTCAGCTTTTCTCCATTTGGTCCATTGTTGTTTTCCTTTAAAACTTGTGTTCTGGTTTCATTATGTTCTGCCACCTGGTAAATGCTAATGGAATTCTAAAGATTATATCAGGGAAATCTGGCAGTGTTTTGCTCAACTTCTGGTTTATAGATCACAATGCGATATGGTCCTAAAACCATGGTTCCCACATGCTTTCCCAAATTTCTTATTCTAACAACCTTATTTTCTTCAACTATTGGCTTTTACCCATAAAGATTAAAAATGTATCTTTTTTCACAGTTCTTTCACTTGTTCTATATTCCTACCCACCATCCTTTTCTCTGCATCCAAACTTCAGTTTTCACAGAACATCTTTTATCGAGACAGTTTTTGCCAAGAAAGGATGGACCTTATAATCCTTAAGGTCCCTTCCAACCTGGTATTCTATGATCTTCAGTATCTCACACTGATTGTTTTATGGGTTGCTAATGAAAGGCTTGAGTTGGGATTTTTAACACTAAAAAATTTTACATTATTTGAGAACAAATATTTGAGAACAGCTCTTCAGCATGCATGCCTGATTTTCACAGACTTGGGAATACTCACTGTTTAATATTTAGATTCTTACATCTCTGCTATTCTAAGTAATAGGCCAGTTACTCTACAGAGATCAGTACTGAAATAGGGGAGACAGGAAAAATAAAAAACTACAAACGTGCACTGTGAAGAGGGGTATGGGGAAGTGGCCTGAGAACTCAGTGGTGGCCCTGGAGGAGGAGGAAAAAAAAGTGGCAGTTACTCCAGTTATGGATATTCAAAGGTTCCTCTTTCTCTGTGACCATATTCCGCTGAGTCCACAGCTCCATGCAGGAGTCCCTGGTCCAATGCCATCACACAACAAGGTTGGGGCAGAAATTCCACAGTCATTAAGCTGCAATGGCACAGACAGAGCAAGATGCTTTCCAAGATAGTGGAGGAAACCCTAGGACATAAATTACAATACCCAAAAGGTCTCACTGACATACAAGCTAACCTGGCAGATGATGAAATGATAGCCCAGAATGACACTAGCCCATTGGTGACAGAATCAGAGACATCATCCTTCTCACAGTAGGAAGCCTACTCATGCCAGGTTTTATATGACCTTGGGTTCTCAGGGGCAGGAGTTCTGAACAGGCTTCCACTGCTGTTCCCCTAAATTTGGAATGATTTTAAAAAGCAAGATCTGGAGGAAGAACACTGCTTCACAAAAGGGCATTTAAGGTGCACAAAAAACAGCTTTTAATAAGATTGTCTCTCTCTCCTCTTCTTCAGCTAGAAGCCAAGAGTCTGGTTACGGTCTCCTCTTGTTGCTTTTTCCTCAGGTCCACTCCTAAAAACTTTTTGGTTTGGTGCCTTGTGTACTATGGTTGCCAGTTTCCTTAGGGAGTCTGGCATGCTGGCACAAAGTATTTTGGCCAGCAATGTCAGACAGCATAAACACCATCATCTTTGACTTTCTGCTGAAGGGGATATTTCAGAAGAAAGGTCAGACACATTTCCCACGTTTGTTTGCCTCGGAGTTCAAAATAGAAAGCCTGGAGCACTACCTTTTCCTGCCTGATGTTTCTCAGTTTGGAAGACAGTAGCCCTCCACTAAGACCATCTTGTCTCTGAGACAAGTTTTAAGAACACTCTGGAAGGCCTAGCATACCTAGGTTACAAGAAGAGGGCTAGACATCTGAGGCAATGGCAGCAATAGGTACCAAGGGGTTAGATGTCTCCTATCCTCCTGAAACCTGGATAAGGACAAGAAAGCATTTGACTGTTTCAACTAAATATTTTGAGTTGCTCTGTTAGTGGCTTTAATTTCTAATTTTTTATTAAGTGAATGACATTGGACTGAATTATTGTTTGGGGCTTTTATCTGCCTAGACTAGTATGCCTGTCCATAGGCTTATCTCTGGCTGGCAGCATGCTGCTAATTGAGTTGCGACACACAGACTATGAAACACACTGGGCCATGCAGAACAGCAAAGAGCCAAACTGCATTACCCAGGAGTGCAGTAACTGGGAATCAAATGAGTTTCATAAATGCTTCTAACAGGACTTCCTCCAAAGGATATTAACAAATGTGTCATGCATTTCTCCTGGACTGAACACACTGTTGTGATATTTTTTATCTTTCCATTTGGAATCAATGAATATTAAAAAAAAAACAAATGTTGGGGAGGGGAAAAACCCAACAAACAAAACAAAAACCCTAGTCAAAGGTATACCCATCCTTTCCTCCAAATTTCCTCCTGACCAAATTCCCTTTTCTCACAGGCATACACATTAAATATAGTATGTCTTCCAAAGGTGATATAGGTGAAAGTGAATTTCTAATATCAGGAAGACAGACAGTCCAGAAATAGCCTCTCTATCCTATAATACAGGGTTTCTAGGTAAGGAAGTGATAGCATTAATTCAGTGGCTGGGCAGATTCTTACAGTGAACTGAAAAGAGAATCTTCACTCTTTCCCAAAGACTTCAACCCATTTAGGAGTTATGACAGTTGTTTGTTTTGTTTTGTGTTTCTGTTTTGGACATTGCAAAGGAACATATTTTTTAAAACAATGCCAATATTTCCAACCTAATGTAGCACGTCCAGACAGGTAGGATTGCCAAGTGAAAAAGCAGTTTCCAATTTGGACTGATTCTTCTTTGTCTGTGCCATCTCAAACTCTCTCACACACTCACCTTGATGTGTGAACATGAGCACTTTATGCAGTGATCTCACTTCTCATGCTGAGTGAGACTTTCAGTAGAAAAGTTATGTGATGCCACTCCCAATGAGTATTTTGCATGGTCAAAAACTTGCAAGGAAAAGGTGAATGGCTACACATGACCTGCACCCAACAAGAACATTGCCAGTATGTTTCACGTTCAAGTAAAGTTTAGTGGGCTTTCCACTATGGACAGTGAAAGGAGTCCTGATAATGCAGCTCCCATGGAGACAGATATATGGCTCAATTCTGGCATATTGACTTGGTTCTCTGGATTACAGGGATAAATATCACTGTAAAAACCTCTTCATGAATTTTCTGGTATTAACCCCACAGACAGTTCTACCATTTTGCACCTGAGATAGTGACAGGTTTGGCTGTGACACAGGACACTTGACTCAGAACTTTTCCAGCTAAAAGCATGAAGCTAGAACGGAAGAGAGATCTTTCTCCAAATAGTGTCTAATCACTGGCTACACTGGAGAAAATCAGACAAAGATCTAAAGTTTTTAATTTGAACAAAGTTCAAAGATTATCTTTTAATATTTTTTATACTTTAATATTTTTTAAACTTTTTTCTAAATTTTATATAAGTGAAGAGTGCAGAGTCATCGCTGCATCTTACTCTACGAGACAACACTGCCCATCAGTTTTTCTTAACGAACCAGTTTGTAACCCAGTCATAAGTCCAGTGGTGCTGCAAAGCAAGCCCACATCAATTGGTCAGCAAAGGATTTCTTACTGTGCAGAATACAAAGTACATGAGCTGCTCTCACTTTATTCACAGGGTAAGAAGAGGAGGAGGGGAAAGGATCTGTACTAAAAGATGCAAGGGAGTAATTTTTTCTTGGGAGACACAAATTAATACAGGCAAAATACTGTGTTAATAGACTAAACTTCTGCTCAAATTATGGTAGATTTTGAGTCCGGTTTTAGCTGAAGGCCAGGACTGATGAAAGCAGAATGTTCTTGAATATCTCTTTCCAAAAAAGAAACAGACATGCCTCAGAGTCTTTATATTACCTCAGATATTGCACAAAAGTATCCATTTTTAAAAATATCGAAGTTGGAGTCTTGTCTTTTTCTGAATCCCACCCACAGAATGGGCTTTTATCAGATAATGGTGGACATACCCGTACAACTTCACTCGCTAGCTGCTGCTCTGTAGTGGCACAGACATCCCAGAAGTTCTGTTACATATTTTCCAGACCTATTTGGATACCCATGGCATCTCACAGTACACTAAGGTCACATGATTCAAACTCCAGTTCTTGCCTCTTTCAAGGAGATGACTCCATTACACCCATTGAGAGCATCACCAGAGTCCTTGGTGCTGAACACATGGAGGATGAAGCATTTTGGATGTTAACCCGGGTAGCATGGTCTCCTAATCACCATCCCCATCTGGCCAAATGCTCACTGTCATGCCCTTTCTCACAGTGCAGAAATAAAACTACTCTGTAACTGCACATTAGTCAAACCACTGCCACAGGTCTTACGCCCTTTAATACCTGCATTTCAAAATATATTTGAAAATATTTCTATTTTCTCATAGTTCTGTATAAACATTGTGAAGATTTTTTTTAACAATTTATTGGGAAAAGAGGGACAGAAAATGGATTTCAAGCCTAAAATATCAGCTGCTGCCTTTACAGTTTAACACATGACAACATTTGTGGTCTGGAGAGAAATGTGAGTGGGATGCTTAGAGGCAACTCCCATTCTAACAGAGGTTTTTCAACATCTTGTCTTTAAGCTAATGAGAGTGTGTTAATACCTTTAAAATGATTCAGCAAAGGTGTTGAAACTGTGTCATGTGGAATTTCTATAGGATTTGCACCTCCATAGGAAAGACAATTGAATGCCCACTAGAAGAATCATAGAATCATTTGGGTTGGAAGAGACCTTTAAGATCATTTGGTCCAACCACAGCCTAACCCTGCTTAGTCCACCTCTAGATCATGTCCTTCAGCACCTCATCTATTCATCTTTTAAATACATCCAGGGATGGTGACTCCATCACTTCCCTGGGCAGCCTTTTCCAACGCTTAACAACCATTTTAGTAAAGATATTTTTCCAGATATTTAACCTAAACCTACCCTGCTGCAGATTGTAACCATTTCCTCTTATCCTATCACTCTTTACTTGAGAGAAAAGACCTCCCCCCACCTCTCTACACCCTCCTTGTCGAGAGTGATAAGGTCAGCCTCCTTTTCTCAAGACTAAAAAACCCCACCTCTCTCAGCCACTCCTCATAGGACTTGTGCTACAGACCCTTCATATTCTTCATCACCCTTCTCTGGACAGGATTCAGCATCTCAACATTCCTCCCAAAACTGCAGAACCATGCGTCTAACACAGGAACAGAAGCTGCATATAGTACAGACAAGTTAACGTGTGTTTCTTTTTCACCTCCACTTCACATTCATTAGTAAATTATGAGCTCTGTTAGCATAGTGAATGAATCACATCTTCCTTCAAGGTGAACTTTGGATAAGCTCTACAGAGGTCATTGTGTCCTCAGAACTCTGATTTCCATAAATAAACAATAGCACATGGTATTTGTACCTATGTAAATTTGATGCTGTTTTAAAGTATTTCTGTTGCTTTGCATTAACAAAAGCAATTAATCAGCATTCAAAATTATCATCTGTAAGTATGTGATATTTCATCTGAAGTCTGAAGTTGAAGGCTTTTGAGGGGGTTATCAGCCATTTCCAGACCTGCCCAATTTTATTTCTGAAGTGTTTCACCATTATCTGCAACAATACTGCAAACAATGTATGATGGCCCTTCTGCTCAAGCAGCTCGTTAATATTCCATATTACGTTATTCCTGTTTAACCTGAGAGTTTCAAACAAAGACAAATCTATAAATGTTCAGGAAAAAATAGCAATATGGAAAGGAATATTTTATTATTTTTTCTTTGGAGGAAGAGCTCTATTTAGTTGAGTAAGTAATTTGAAACAGCACAGATTTCAGCACACGTAAGTACAATTAGCAAAATAAAAGAGTTTGCAGTTATGAGACATTCTGCATGCAAAATAAAGTCTAGCAAAGCAGTTAAGTCCATACTAAGAAGCTCTGTTGGGATTTATATCAAAGAATATAAATGTTTGGCTCTCTCCTGGATGAAGCAGCTGGTTTCACTGAAGGAAGGTCCTCTGTAGGAGAGCTCTAAGGGGGTATTGAGAACAGCAGAACACAGTCTTGACATCACTTTCATATTCTTAACCCTTGGAAACAGGAATTCCTTTTCCTATTTCAAGCTTTCACAGAATCACAGAATGTTAGGAGCTGGAAGAGACCTTGAAAGATCATCTAGTCCACGCCCCCTGCACGAGCAGAATCACGTAGATTAGATCACACAGGAATGAGTCCAGATTGGTCTTGAATGTCTCCAGAGAAGGAGACTCCACAACCTCTCTGGGCAGCCTGTGACAGTGCTCCTTCACCCTCACAGTGAAAAAGCTTTTCTTTACATTCAGATGGAACTTCCTATGTTTCAGCTTGGACCCATTGCCCCTTGTCCTGTCACTGTCCAACACCGAGAAGAGCCTGGATCCATCCTCCTGCCACTCACCCTTAACATATTTATAGACATTAATAGACATAATAGACATTTATAGACAAATAGACACTTTGCCAACTTATTCTGTTGTGGCATCCATGCAGAGAGTGTCTGGATTCTAAATATTATAATGAGTCTCTAAGAATGGAGAATTAAATCCAGTTTCAGGTGTAGCATGACAGATCCTATCAGCCACCCAACCAATAAAGCTCATTTAGTGAGATGAACTGCCCTCTGAGCTCCATGAACTGTACTGATTGGATTAGTGGGATAGTAGAAACTTAATTCATACATAAGCACACAGATATTTGGATGTCTGAATTGAATTTCTTAATCACAAGTTGAATCTCATCTCATGTAGGTGAAGGAAAGCAGAACAACATTGATGCTGTGCTCACAGCTTGCAATAACTCTGCCAGTCCCAAGTATTGGCATAATAGGGAAGTTTTGCATCAGACATGCAAAGCTTTTCTCCTGTAAAATTATGAGTGCTTCTCAGGGATGAGTGTCAGGTCTGGACCTTTTTATTGACCTTCCAGGCAATTGTGAGGTTTACAGAGCCATCTAAAGTGTGTGATAAGTCAGATGTTTCTTCCTCCACATCCCACTAGGATTTCTCCAGGGGTGGCATACTTAGCATGTGACTAGAGAAAACGTTAGTCAGTGAGCACCAGGCAGAAACTCTTTCCTGGGTGAAAGACATACTGAATGAATCAGATGATCTCTCCAGTATTTAAATGCTATGATTCTATATGGATATTAGCCTCGGCTATCTACAGCATTGCCTGTACATGTGTATTTGGTACAACATGACTTGGAATTATTCTCCATATTGATCAAATGTTTATGTTACAGGTTCTAACTGTTCCAAAGATGTTACAATGACTTATGAAAAGTCTTGATCAAGATGCTTATGAGCTATTTTACACTGATTTTTCCACTGTTTACCAGCAGCAGTAGTCCTACAAAGGCTTGGAAATCTGGTCTATACCATTTTTTTACACAGGAAATTAAGGAGAAGGACAAGATTGCTCCTCCAACATCCCTGTCCTTAATTTTTTATTAGGGAATAATTCAAAGTGCCTTTAAATCAATGAGAACATTTTAATTGTCTTCAATGAACACTGGAGCTCAGCCTCACCCTTTTTCCACCTAAGGTTTCTGCCTGTATTTTGAACCAATAAAAATTAGGCTAGATGCATGTGAAACACAGGCTGGGATTCACCTCCAGTTATTGCAGACACTGCCAGTGCAAGTGTCTGCATCTCAGCATGCCTGGCTTGCTTTAAAGCAGTGGGGTGAACTGGGGACCTTAAAAGCATGATTCATCTGTTCTATTTTAAGTATCTACTTTAAGAACTACGTATTCGAAGTGCCTACTTCTCTGACTAGTATAAAGAGACCCAGGTGACTAGGTCAGATGAAGCTCACTCACAATGTCAGGTAACAAGCCATGAATCAAACCTAACATCCTCTTGCAATGTTGGGAATGATAAAAAAGAAGTAAAACAGAAGAAAGCTTTCCACTGGGCCCCAGGGCACCAATGTCTACCTACAACCTTTAACAAACAGGGCAGAAAAAGGGTTGTATTTTCTTGCTCTTACCAGTGCAACCAGACATAACATATTGGACTCTTAAATACTAGACAAACTGATTATTGAAAAAACACAAGACAAAGCCAAAATAATTATGTTCTCAGCAATACCTCCCTCACATCGTTTTTGCCCTTCAGGATACGTGACTTCTAGTATTTTTCTACAGCCAATGCAATTAGTAAAGTAATAGTTTCTAAAGAACATTTAGTTTCTCCTATGTAGGTAATGTAACAGTTAGAGAAAAGTTGGAAGAAACCAAGTATTGCAATCACACCTCAGCCAGTAGAATTGTCAGACCTGGAAAACTGCAGTTTTAAAATTATTTGAATTCCGAGGGTGATATTTTAAGTGTGATGATAAAGTTAATTACTCACAAGAAAATTTGAAAGGTTTTCATGATGAAATTTCACATGAAATGGCTAGCACTATTTCAGTCACTGTGACATTTTATAAATAAGCACATGTTTACAGTCAGCTTTTTTGTAAGGTTATTAGATGTATCTCAAGGTGCCCACTTTAAGTATACAGTAAACAGCTGTAATGCAGCTATCAATGTTGTTTACCTAACAAATGATTCAACATGCCCATAATAGAAAGCATGTAATTAAGTTCTGCACACACAATTATTGGAGTTATGGGACAGGCTAACAAATATTTTACGCTTCAGACTCTTGGGGGAACTTGTGGTCCTTCCTCTAGCATGGATCACTGTGTTCTCTAAATACTTTTTGCCAGCAAGTTTAAATCATTCTTCTATACCAGACATGCAATACTGTGCACAAAAGCAGAAACAGCTTTTCCCTTGGACCTGGACAGCAGAAGATAATAATGCTGAATTATCTTCTACATTCAGTTGCATCTTTCTACCTTGCTTTAGTGCTTAAACTGATGTCAGCTTTACCTTTTCTATCACTTTTTAATATGTCAAAATGCTTTATGCTGGAGGACACTGTCATATATACATATTTGCTCAATTCCTGAAAATTGGTTGAGCTTTTGTTGTTGCTGTTGTTTATTTCTGGCACAACATTTATCATTCCGTTCATTTACAGACTAGGGAATAAATTGCACATGTCTGTCTATTCACCCTCTACTATACCATTAAACTTTTGATTATCAGCTCAAAAGAAGGGTTCAGATTGCATGCATCAGATCCAGCAATGACTTCATAGGCTGTTTTAGTAGCAATCCCTCAGTCTGTTGATGTCCCACAGACCCAGACTTGATAAGATAGATGATAAAAGCAGAAATAAGAAACAACAGCTAAAACCAGATTGAATTCAGGGGATATTGGCTCCTCTCCACGTGCTCTCATGGTACAGCAAGCTGAATAAACTGAACTCAGACTACAATCACTTTGGCTAATGTTCCTAATGGGTAAGATAGCAGTGTAACAGGTCAGACATTTTTTCTGCACATGAGTTTCCTTTATTCTGCTCTTCCAGCTCAGAACAAATTAACTATGGATACAGTTTCTAGGATTTGCACATATAAAATCCAGACTGCATTTTATTTCACAAATATGTATCCTAAAACCTTTTGAAATTGACTGGTTCTTGTATTTTAAAAACCTTTTTGAGACAATATGCACCAGCATGGTATGTGTGCTTCTGCCTGCTGTGCTGTCTTTGCATGGCAAGGCTTTGTAAGGGGAGATGTGGGAAGGGGATGGATGGTATGGCTTCTATGAAAGGTTGCTAGAAGCTTCTCCTATGCCCGCTACCAGCCATCTCCAAGAAAGACGGGTCTTCTGCTGCCCAAAGCCAAGCCTATCAGTGATGGTGGTAGTGCCTCTGGCTTAGCATAATTAAGAAAAAAAAATGCTGGGGAAACAGCAGCAAACAGTGAGAATATATGAGAAGAACTCTGAAAACGCCAGTGACTGTGAAAGAGGGGGAGGGGCTGCTCCAGATGCTGGAGCAGAGATTCCCCTGCAGCCCATGGAGAAAACCATGGTGAGAGGCTGTCACTCTGCAGCCCATGGAGGATGATGTTTGAGCAGGTATCTACCTCCAGCTTATGGAGGACTCCATCCCAGAGCAAGCAGATGCACCTGAAGGAGGTTGTGTCCTGGTTGGAAGCCTGCACTGGAGCAGGCTCCTGGCAGGACCTGTGGCCTATGGAAAGGGGAGCACACACTGGAGCAAGTTTGCTGGCAAGACTTGTGACCCTGTGGGGAACCCATGCTGGAGCAGTTCCTAAAGAACTGAAGAACTTCATGGAAGACTGTCTCTTGGGAGAGAGACCCTGAACTGGAGCAGAGGAAGAATATGAGGAGTCCTCCCCCTGAGGAGGAAGGAGAAGCAGAGACAACATGATAAACTGACTACAACCCTCATTCACCTGCACCACTTGGAGGGAATAGGTAGAGAAATCAGGAGTAAAGTTGAGCTAAAGATGGCGGTGTGAGGGGAGATGTTTTACAATTTGGTTTTATTTATCCTACTCTGATTTTATTGGTAATAAGTTAAACTAATTTCCCCAGGTGAGTATGCTTTACCTCTGATGATACTGGTGAGTGATCTGTCTATTGGTGAGTGATCTGCCTTGGATCTACACCCAAGAGTCTTTTGTTATATTTTCTCTCCTGTGCAGTAATAAAGCAGCTTTGGTGGAATACTGGCACCTGGCCACCAAGGTCAACCACCACACCTGCCCACTCAGCAGCTCCTCTCCCATTAGTCTAACCCTAATACAAGATGACACTCAGTCTCTTCCATGCTATGCATCACCTTGCTTGCTTGCTAAGGAAACTCCAAATCGAGGAAGAACAGATAATCTCTCAGATTCTATGTGCTATTTGATGGACATAATTGCCTCATGGTCTCTACAGAGAGGATAAAATTAACAGGTTGACACCAAGTTTCTTGGATGAGGAAGCTGAGTGACCACTTGAGCACTACTGCATAAGACACGACAGATAACGTCCCAGTGTTCAGGAGAGATGGCAAGACTCCAGCTTGTGGCACTCTAGCTACCAACATGCAGGTGAATCAGGATTAAATGAAAGGCTATGATGAAGTTATCTACGGTTAAGTCTCTATTGTTACTCAAAGTTAGTGCTACAGCTCTCAGGAATATTTCTACTAGAGAAGGAGAGTTATTGAAGGCTATAGGAGAACTTATTATTCCATTGTGCCCAATGGCAATGGGAAAACTTGAAATATCAACCTGGATATCCTTTGACAGGTTTATAGAATCTTAGAATCAGAGGGTTTTGGGGGTTGGAAGGGACCTTTAAAGGTCATGGTTTCAAAATCTTGAAATGGCAGGGGTATCTTCAACTAGATCAGGTTGCTCAGTCTTTCCAAGGGTGGAACATCTACCACCTCTCTGGAAACCTGTTCTGGTGTTTTTCATCCACCTTAAATTTACCCTGCTTTCAGCTCTATAGGTTGGAAATTGGCACCTTGAAAGTAGAAAATATGAGGCTCAGGGGAAGTTCAGACCATATGAATCTGTTTCCCAGTTTCCATTAAGCACCACAAATTTCTACTGACATCACTGTGGGTAGCTTGTTTGTTTGGGTATTTTTTTTTTTGGTTGGTTGTTTTCAGCATTTGTGGTGTTGGCTTTTTGTTTGGTTTTGGTTGGTTTGTTTGTTTGGTTGTTTTTTTTTTCTGCAATGGGATTTCATTCCAAGTTAGCACAAACCAAGTTTGTTAGGACATGTTTCTGTACACACAGCCTTACAACATTAACCTGAAACCAGAGACCTAGATGTAGTCAAATAACAAGTTATGCTATTATGGTTACTTGCTAGTACTACTAACCTATCTGCGAGATGTTTTAGTACCAAAAATGTTAGAATTAATCAAACTAGCTAGGGTATTAAGGAAAATGTTGCTAAAGTAGAATGGGTTCATTTTCCATCCTGAGAACTGATTAATTAATGTGATGAATTAATGTGACAGCACAAAGTCCTGTGCTGTCACAGTTAATCTACATCCATTATCGTTGCAGCATGGCTAAAGCTAGCTCAGGTATTTCTACACCCCACTGAAACTTGTCTCATAATCATATTTTTGTTTCTTTAATGCAGTATATATGCAAAGGCCACTATTTAAAAAGGTAATGACAGTTTTATCAGAAGTGTTACAAAATCCAAAAAGTCTTTGATGCACAGGATGACATACTTTGTGTATCTTACTTCCAGTCTGAGCTAAGCCAAGCACCAGATTTCGCATCATGAAGGGATGTATCTTCACATCACTCTGGAACAGAGTATATTTTCTTTTCTCCAGAAGATAAGGCATTGCCGATTTATCATAGAATCAGAAAATCACAGACTGTTTTAGGTCGGAAGGAACATTTAAAGGCCATCTAGTTCAATCCCCCTGCACTAAGCAGGGACATCTTCACTACATCAGGTTGCTCAGAGCCCTACCAAACCCGACCTTCAATATCCCCAGGGATGAGGCCTCCTCCACCTCTCTGGGCAACCTGTTCCAGTGATCAACCACCTTCATACTGAAGATTTTTTTTCCTAAATCCAACCTAAATCTACCCTTTTCTAGTCTCAGACTATGGCCTCTCTTCCTATTTCTACAGGCCCTCATGAACAGTTTTTCCTCAGCTTTCTTATATGCACCTTTCAGATATTGGAAAGTCACTCTGGAGACTTGTCTTCTCACAGAATTACAGAACATTAGGAGTTGGATATGATCTCAAAAGATCATCTAGTCCAACTCCCCCCCCCCCCCGCGCACCGNCAACTCCCCCCCCCCGGCCCATCCAAGCAGAATCACCTAGATTAAATCACACAGGAACATGTCCAGATTAGTCCTGAAAGCCACCAGAGAAGGAGACTCCAGAACCTCTCTGGCAGCTTGTTCCAGTGCTCTGTCACCCTCATGTACATTACAGGTAAAATGCATGGTCTTTTGCATAAGTGCTTTTTTGGTTTTTTGTTGGTTTTTTTTTTAATTTTAATTGCTTCAGACTCATTGTAGAGGTAGCTTTGTCACTGTTCTTGTGAATGCAGTGCATACCTGCATTCACAAGAAACCTGAAGAAAACATCTGATTTGACCCTGCATGGGACTGATGGATACTTGCATCCTTTTCCAGTGAAACAGAGGACCTCATCTTCACAGCCAGGAGTCTGACACATTCAGCACAGAGGTGCAGGAGGTGTGGTAACAGCAGCACATGCAGCAGACACCAGAATGAAGTCTCCTCACTCCATCTTCCCACATTTCCTACACTGACACTGACCCATCTTTTCTCTCTAGTGCCCAGAACAGTGGTAAGATACTGATGTGGAGCCTGGGGTGTAAAACAAAAAGTGCTAAATAAAGGAAGCAGACGTCTTTAGATTCATTTTCCCCATGTCAAGATAAAAATATCTTCTGATGAATAGGGAGAACATCTTTTATGTGAACTAAAAATATTACAGGAAATTAAATAGGTCTGTGAAGATGTTAAATTAGAAAGTATATTCAATCATTATAACATCTTTTATGGCACTTTTAGGTTTGATTTAAACTCAAAACCTCAAAGTAAACTTAACTTTGGAGCCCTTACAACATCTCCGGAGTGTGTGTTCACTGCTATATTTATAGGCAGTGTTACATGAGTGTTCTTCTCTCCTTATATGCAGTCAGCAGATAACATGCCAGTGGGTAGTACTCCAGAATACATCTGTTTGGTATGTGAGCATTATGGAGTCAGAAAGGTTTAATTTAACAGCTTTAACTTCATGAATTGTTCATGGAGCTTAGATATGAGCAACCAGAAAACATTTAATTATTTTTAACATGAATACCCAATTACTTACAAGCAGGTTGGTACATGGGGATGAGCTTGTGCATGTGTATCTGAATTTAGTTTCTGGCAGCTAAACATCCTACAGACATTGGTTTGCTAGTTTGCTACTTCTAGGAGAGCTGTAAAATTTGAATTAGTTTGATCATCACCCCTATCCTAAAGAGGATTTCCCAAAATGCTTGAAGAAATCTGACAAATCAAATTATTCACTGTTTTTCTGAAGTGTTTCTACTCTTCAGCCAAAAAATAATAATAAAAAAAAAGCAGAAAGAACATCTGTGCTTTGGGGAATGAAGCCTAGAAAGAAACATTTGGGAAACTTATGAAAGAGTATGAAAGGAAAGTAAGAGCTTGATCTTACACTTGCAGAATTTACTGGCAAAACTCTCACTGACTTTAACAGTGAAAGATCAGAGCTCAAAGCACAAGTCCAAGAGAGGAAGAGAAGAAAGAGTCTGTGATGAAAGACAGCAGGCACAGAGAAACAGTGGCAGTCAGACAGCAAAGCCCAAACCCAAACACTTTTATGTAAAAATGTCCATGCTTCAATGACCTATGCATTTCTGATGTCTGGTAATTTCCTTCTTTGGGGAAGATGGTCCCAAACTCACTGTCACTGTGCACTGAACTCAAGATGTTCAAAGCTGCTGATTATTTTTCTTTGATGTTTTCTTTTTCTTTCTTCCCCCTGCCAACCCCCAGTCTATCTGCTGTCAGCTCCAGTTTTTACCCCACCAATTCAGAGTACCCATGTCTGTGGTGTATGAGTGAAGCCTTAAAGAGCAATTTAAAGAGAGATCTTACAACTGTAAAGTAACCCTTTACATTATAATAGCCTGGAATACAGATGGCAAATTGAGATGCCCTTTTGCTAATGCTGTAGTTTCATGTGCTTTCCAACAGACAGATATGTATAGAACAGTAGAAACCTGCCAGAGCAAAGAAAAACTTGGAAGCACACTGGATTTAGTTCAGGATTTATTAGGAGAAAGCATTAGTTTTGAATTTTATTGTGGCAGTTTTGAAAGCCTGGGGCTTTAATCCTGCAAAGACTTTACTGTGCAATCCATGCTGGATATTACATCATACATCATTCCTTGTTCACAACACAATTCTTTTCTGATTGAGATTTTTGAAAACTTTGGGAAAAAAATACAGCATATGACTCACCTCCCATTGATCAGCTGAACTGCACTAGGCTGCAGAGCTTGTTAGGATGTAATCCTTTGGGGGAGTTAAATTTTAACAGACTGCTGGGGTTATTTTTGGTCTGTCATGTGCAAACTGACTGTAATCTCATTTGTACTCACTGAGAAGGCATAAAGGAAGAAGGCTGTGCTACAGCTGGTGGTGAAAGGTTATTCTTAATTTTGATCTGGCAAACAAGTTATCAGCCATCATGAATGACAAGATTCCCTCTCCCACTCAGCCAGTGATGAGCAGACTTTCAAACATACTGTCTTAAGAAGGCATATTTACAAAGATGTTTCAAAGTCAAGGTTAGAAGCCTCAGATGCTTCATTGCCCTTTGGTAGGAGAATGTGAAATTTCATCCCTCTCTTTCCTCTCTACCATCATTAACAATTTCTTTTAAAAAAATCAACAGTTCTTGCTCTAGCAAGCAGTTGGCAGTTAGACTAGGAAGAATGTTTTACCTTAAATTAGCAGAAGAAAAGTGTTAGGAAAATGGATTTTTTTTTGTGGATATTTTTGGTTAAATCGTGCTCTGGATCATACTGGCTGGCAACAGAATGGAGATCTTTAACATGACTTAAGAAGGAATGAGGCCACTGGGTGCTGAAAAAAATACTGGAAAAGGCTTTATTTTAATTTAGAATGTGGTGATTCAATCAACAGGAAGAGTGGTGATCATTTCATGGGTTTGTGGGATGACACATCACTGCGAACTAACAGAGTAAAGTTTTCCATCATTATCAGCAAGATTTAAAACTGTGGCTATTTCCAAAGCTAAATCAGTCTGAAGGAAAAGTAAATAACAAATGATTTCCTAAGTAAATCCTTCCATTCACCCTCAAGGAAATGTTAAAGAGATACATGTAAGAGGATTGTTTGATCTAATTATATAATGTGAGCAAATCTCTGAATAACAGCTGCAGCATGAAGAGGGCATTAATGTTAACTCTTCAGCATGAGCATCAATGTCTGATGATTATCACTCATTAAAAACACTTCGTTGCACATGCAAAACCCAGTTGCTAAGGGGACCTGTAAACTATTTAAAGCCAGAAAGTGGCAGGCAACCTCATGCATGCTCAGCGTTATGGTGTATCTGTAATCCGATTAGCCTTAATGCAAATATTTTAAGTGAAAGGCATCACCTAAGTTGAGCAAGATCTCTATCACCTTGCACGTGATGATGGGAGAAAGGGAGAAAAATACAGACAAGTGATGTATGGACAGCAGACATGACTACCTTCAGGATGAACCACTGGATAGCCTGGTGCTAAAATGAAACTATTGCATTTATTGTACATGTCCACATTCAAATAATTTTAAACCCTACTGCTGCTGAAGACTTACTAAATCTCTGCGTGGTTAATGTCCTGCTATTTTCCACTGTGATGAATATGAGACAGAAGATTAACTAACCTGCCCAGCGTTACAAAATTTGCCTGCTGATGACAAGGGAAAAACCTACAGCAGAAACTGACACTGTAGGCAAGTGTCAACCCACACAAATGCACACCAAAAGCTCTACAGTTACACTTCCCAGTCGTATGAGATATTGTCTAGACAATTCAAATAATGTTTGACTCTAATCACATTTCTTAAATGGATGTTTTTCTTTCACTTTCACAACTGTCCGTAAGCATTCTTAAAACAGCCAGTCTTGGTAATTTAGGTTTATGGATGGGGAGCTGAGATGTAACTTCATGTACAGCTGCTCAGAAAGTCCTTCAGTGCTTTTGTGATTCTCATAATTTTGAAACACTACACAGAAGCAGGACCCAAAACAGGAAAGGGAAGCAATGTTTGTGCTTCCCTTAAGGTAAACACTTCTGAGCGGAGGTTTCTATTCAAACTGAGTTGATAGTAACCAAAGAAATAAATTGTGATATCTTAATTCTCCTGGGTAATGCCAGAGCATACCTAAGGCTGCTTTCCACAGTTAACCCCAGCATGCAGCACAAACCCAGAGTTCAGCTGAACAACAAACCTCAGAAAGTACAAATTTACACAGGTTACAGGGCCAATATCTCCTAGAAATATTGAGGAGGTAGTGTGCTAACAAAACTTTAAATTAAGGAAGGTGTAATAGCTTGTTGAGACCTGAAGTGCGAGGCTGGTACTCAAAATTAATAAAATTTTATAAAAGTGTGTTCATTGTTATTAACACACAATGGCTTGGTAATTTCCTTTGCAGGACATATTATTTAATCTGGAGCCAGGTTACCGTGTTGGAATATGAATGACCCTGTACTAATCCTATCAATACCAAACACATGCAGGTGCTTTTACAGAGTAACCGGTCTCTTTATACAGCCTAAATTGAAGCTGCCCATTGCTTTCCAGTGCTTATCGCCTCAGGGTCTGATTTCAGACAAAACCTGACATCTGAAAGCAGAAATTGAGTAAATGAATGTTACCTGGCGAAAAACGCTAATGGTGGATTTTCTAATGGTGCTGATAATAACAACTCATTAATCACAAATGAAATCCTGTAATAAAACAGCCACTGTCTCACAGCATAATGGGGTGTACCTACGGTGAGAGCAAGGACCCCTCTCCCTCACTACTCCCTTTCTGAAGTATGGGGAGTCCACATGGTCCATGTGGTGTCTGTCAGCACAGCCCCTTTTGATGACCAGAGTTGCTGTCAACACACCTGTCCCACTTCCAGGAGCACTTACCTTACTGAGGGATGCAGTCTGGCACATGCAACATGGCAAATCAGACCAGACAGATAGCTCTGTTTTGGCAAAATTTCATTTCATCAGCACTGTGAGCTCCAAGGCTGTGGGTATGTAGTTTGGGATACTGGCAAAAATGTTACAGGTAGTGTCACCACAAGGAAAGACGACTCGCACTTGCTTATCCCAGACCACATCAAACAGACCCACTCTTGGATGCCATCCTTTTGTGAGTACTTCAGCTTTCCACTCCACTGAAGTGAGCTAGTCATTTTGGGACCTGCTCTTGTTTTTCCTGAGGTCACCACAAGCCCCAGTCCCTAGCTGAGCTTTTGATGTAGCAAGGCAGAATAGACCTTGCAAGGTGATAACCCCCATTTTTACTCTTGTCCCTCTGCACTGTTTTTCTCTTCCCTGGCAATTCCTCATTATTTGATGTGTGTTTCTCCATCAGTATCCTAGCCTACATCTGTTGGTCAGCTTCGCTAAATCCCTTTAGCTATGACTTTGTCCAGAAGCTGCAGAGCATAAAAGATTACATCCCATCATAACCACAACCCAGAAGCGATGACAGCTCTGAAGAGAATATCGAGCTGTAAACCTATATCTGGCATTTAGGATTCATTTTATGTTATCTTTACACTGCAGACTGAGCAACAATTTTAATACATGAGCAAATGCACAGATTCAACACACCAAAGGAGAAAACATTCTCCTGGGATATATACAAAATGCAATTTAGTGGTTTTTGCCTCTAAGGCTTGCCAGCACCACAAGATTTTGAAATTTATCTTGTAACTGCCCACTGCATTTTGTTTTTTTATCTTTCTTTCTACTTCCCACCCTGAAGACACACTGCAGTTTGCAATACAAAGAGATAGAAAGTTTGTCCTAGGGGAAAAAACAACAAAACACCAAAACTTTTTTACTGGAGGAAAAAAAAAAATGCTAAGCTATCTCTCTAGCAACTCCTTTCTCACCTTAGCATAACAGCACTGCCACCTCCCAAGCATAAAAATGAATTCTTCCTCATCTGCTTTAATTATTTATCCAATTTCCTTTCATTTTAGAACACATCTTTCTGGCTTGGAGATATTAAATGCTTTAAAGGCTGAAGTCTACCCTCACCTATCAGTTCTCTTAGATAATCACTGTTCTGATCCTACTGGGAAAAGCACACTGCCTGAAGTCTGAGGTAGACTAAGATGCAGACCCTCAATATGCAACTTCTCTCCCTCTTCAGGTTACGGTATTTTATTGACTTTCAGCAGCTAGATGAACAGGCCATATGTCTGTATATCTCATTTCAAGCTAAATCCAAGAATATATAGTAAGTGAAGGTCTAATACATTAATAAATAATAGCCATGCAGGGGAAGGTAGGAATTCAACACCTTTGCAAGCATTTGCAAGATTGACAGAAGTGCCAGCCGGCAGCCCATGATAAGCTGCTCAGTCTGTGAGACTGGAGGAGCAAGGGCACTGTGTGGCTGCAAACAAACTACTAGTGTTCCCCAACAATGGAAATTCATTTTTTTTAAATACAATTTTATGGCTGAAACAGGTTATCTAAAGGCATTTTTGATGCCCAGTGTTATTCTCGGGGAGGCACCACAGGTGTTTTAATGGTAAGACAGCAGGAACCAGGGAAATATCAAAGTGAAATCCTCTGAGGCTGTCACTGCAGGCTCCAAGAGGTGATACAGCTGGACCTGACTTGGCTCCTCCAGGCAGCATGTGGTGATATGTGATACTTGGAAAACCAAGATACCCAAATCAGACAACCCAAAATACATTTGCAACTACACAAAAGCCATTCTAAACCATCTTCAAAAAGTACTTTTAAGTGCAGAACTGCATTTCCCAGCCCTACCTCTAATTTCTGTGTCAGGTATTTGTTGCTCCCCTGCTTGACTCAGGGAGAGTTCAGCTCTCTGGACCTGTGCCATTTTCCATGCCAGGCAGGCGGGAGCAGGGTGTCCCTGAAGGGCTGCAGCCCGGAGAAGGGCCTGTGCTTGAGCAGGAAGATGGGGGAGGGGGGAGGAGCAGCCCAGAGGGGCTGTCATGGACCCACCACAACCCCCAGCCCCAGCCCTCAGTGTGGACAAAGTGCTTTCAGTTCCATGCTTCCCTCTGGACACTTGAGGCAACCATTGCTGGTGGATCCTTCTGCCCTCTTTGCACAAAATAGCAGTTTATACATTCTGAATGTTTGAATGCTTTCATTATTACTTAGTCTAAAGTTTGCAGATAAGAAAAATATTGAGACATTTATTCCAGAGGATTTTGTTATTGATGTTTTAGTATCTTTGTGGAGTTTATATTAATGAGCTCTGCCAGAGTGTCCTGAGGGTAAGTTTGGATTAGTCATTAGGAAGAAGCTCTTTATTATGAGGGTGGTGAGACAGTGGAACAGGTTGCTGAAAAACATAATAAGTATTAGTTAATCTTGTCAAACAAGCATCAGCAATGAACTGTGTAAAGGATGTGTGAAGTTCCACTTAAAGGACTACAAAGACTAGAAACAGGAGAAACAACTTATCTCTGAGGAAGGAGTGATAACAGGGAAGAGGGAGAAAGAACAGGAGGGCACCTCAAGGCTGCAGAACCAGCTCCATGGCTTTGTTAGCAAGACAAAAGCTAAAGATCATCTAAAGGACATGTAATGGAGTAAATTATGTAAACCACCATCAAATGTCTTTGAAGCCCACCAAGAGATTCAGGAGTGGCTGATTATGAGTTTTCATAATGGAAAAACTAACCATTGTTTGGAAACCCTATAAATATGCATATATGTAGTATATAAAAGCTGTGGAACTAACCCTTTTGGCACACACATTAGAAGGAGCGATCCCCTCTGCATCCAGCATTGCAATATTCTTATACCTGCTTAATAGTCACCAAGATGATTGAGTTCTGATCTCGGTTTTTCAAGGCATCATTACCCAGAAAAGTGGTGGAGGTCCCATCCCTAGAGGAAGGGGTTAAACTACATGACCTTTATAGGTCCCTTCCAACCATGATTTTGTGATTCTAAGGTATCTGATTCTTGATGAATGATTAGTGTTGTTCACACTCTACTGGACACTGCCAGAAATATTTTTCTGTTCTTTGCCTTAAAAGGAAAAAAAAAAATCTAAGTTGTAGCTGTAACCCAATTACACTCCATGTCAGAGCAGAACAAACGCAAATGTGATTTTGGCTTCAAGCCTGCCAGCATTGTTCAGTGTTTCAGCAATTTTATTTCCCCTAAGTCAGCAGTATTTAAATTTGTCCGTTCTTCCTGGTAGTTTATTCATATCTTAACAGATGTATTGTGGCACTGTGCCCTACACTGATACAGTAGGGTGATCAACAGGGAGCCACTGTCCCACAGAGATAATCTACTGATTTATGGCTGACTCAGGCAGAATTAATTTTGGGATGACAGAGTGGAAGACCCGTTCCCAGTGCCTGTTTGTCAGCAGGGGGAAAGCAGCCAGTGCCTAGTGTATATATGGGACATGAACAAACTCCACTTACACTGTGACAAAACCTGGTAAATTAAGGATATTTTCACATAGCTAAAATCAGGCCAGAGGTCTAAGCAAGGCCTTAAACCAAAGTAATCAATGCATCATTGTGTAACAGGGCATGGTAACTGTCCATGCATACATCTGTAGACCTCTATGACTATGAAATAAAACATACTAGCTTACAGCAGGAACTTCTGAAACATGGAAACATCAGCCATGGCTTTGGATTTGGTAATAGCTTTGGCTAGGCTGGTGATTAGGGAAATGACCTTTATTGTGCTGCTATTTAGGCAGTGGTTTTAGTGATAGTCTCACGGGTAATGTTTCAGCAGATTAATTTATAATTGCTCATAGTCTAGGGAAGCAGCACAGTGAAAAAATTTTCTGGATAGATCAGTGAAGAGTATTTCAAATTGTTATATATACATATATAAATAAAACTTATCTGTAGCAAATAAAGGAAGTCTGCCTAGTGTCAGTGAAAGATATTTTGTTCTTAGTTCTGTTAAATGGAAGCACTATGATTTATCCACATTTCAGACCATGAAACATTTTCAATTTCAGCCACTTCAAATGAAATCAAGAAATATTAAAGCATTATTGTTGTTATTGGTGTTGCTACCATTACAAGGTAACTCTAAAAAAATGCCAACATCATTTCCTACCTGGTAACAAACTCCCCTAAAAAAGCTGGTGGAAATGCAGAGAAAGGAGTCCAAGTGTGCTATTCCCCTTTCTTGTTAAACCCAGAAATTGTTTAAAATAATTCTCATCATCCCAGACAAATCCTCTCCACAGCACTGGTAGAAGCATTCTGGGATGTTCCTAGCACCTGAGCATATGGACTGTGAGTGTGTTTGTACTTCAGCTCTTGAGGGCACCATGCACAGAGATATGCAGCACAGGCTGCAAGACTCAGCATCAGCTGCAGCAAACATTGTTTAAGAAACTCCCCAGTTGCCTGTTCATCTGTATATTCAGCAGCAGCAACAGCAGAAGAACGGTAACCCCTGGGCAACACTTTCCAACTCCTGTGCTCACTCACTGCCTGACCCTGGACAAGTCAGTTAACCTCCATTTGCTATTTTATGCCTGAGCGTTAAAAAGATACAGCAGTTACCCTCCCCTTCTGCATGTTGTAAAACTTTAGTAATTTATACTTGTCAACTGCTTTGAGATCCTTAGATGAAAGGTGCTAAAGGGTCATTATTAACATTCATGAGAAAGCAAAATCTATAACATAATGCACACAAGTGGAACACAGCCGTGTGCCCTTTGCTGGGCAGTTTTACAGCACTGGACCACTGGGCTGATTGCTCCTCTCTTTTGAGATGTGTATGATCACAACAGCTCCTTGAATGGTTATGACATTTAACAAGGACTATACTTAGAACTAGTTGCATGTTTATATAAAAAAAAAATAAGATCTTGATACACATTGTGCCCCACATTTTGCCCAAATTCATGCGTGCAATGTCTTTCAGAGGCACCTGGAGACATTGAACCTCAATTGTCAAATCATATATGTGCTTACACATCCAGAGAGCTGATATGTCCTGTTGTGTGATAATATCCTAACGAGGTATCTGATGTTTGATTACATATGGATGTATGTGCATTGATGTAAAACAGTTTTTATGTGGTCCATGACCCTGTGTGAGCATCCTCAGTTACTAATGAGCAGTTGATGCTACAACATATGACTTTGAAACAACTAGCATGTCTCCCAATCACTTGATAGTACGTTTGATTGCATCTATGTGACAGGGGACATCAGACCTGATGTTGGATGATGGCTTAGCTTCCACTCATGTAGTCTGCTTGGCTCTTGGGAATGACATCAGAGAGTGCCCTACCAGGACAATTTGTATGGTCTGTGGCTCACTGTGGTGGTTTTGCAATGTGGCTTCTTTAAGAAACAGCTAGAAGCTTCTTAGGGGTCCAACAAAATAAATACCAGCTGGGCTCCCAAGGCCAAACTCCCAAACCCTGTTACTGACAAGACCGGCCTGGCCAATAAGTGACGGTCACAGCGCCTCTGGGAATCACATTTTAGAGATACAAAAACACAAACAGACACATTTTGCCACTGGAGAAGGGAGTGAGAAGATGTGAGAAACTTTACAGGCACCAGGTCAGTGAAGAAGGGCAGGGGGAGGAGGCCCTGAATGTAGATTCCCTTGCAGCTGTCCCATGGTGGGGCAAGTGTCCCCATGCAGACCATGGAGGATGAAGAGACACCACTTGCAGCCCATAAAGAGGCACCTGGGCCAGGCAGGAGCCCACCATGGAGCAGGTGGAGGAATATGTAAGAATCTGTGACCTACATTGGAGCAAGCTCCTGACAGCACCTGCAGCCCACAGAGAGAGAGATAAGAGGCAGATTGAGAAAGAGATGGAGTCCCACACCTGAGCAGGTTTGCTGTGTGGGGCTTGTGACTCTGTGGGGGACCCGGCTGGGGCCAGCAGTCTGGGACTGAGAGACAGAGACATTTTATGAGTTTATCGAAGTGCCCCACGCTGGGGCAGTTGGTGAAGAGCCGAGGCCCTGTGGGAGAGGACTCACGTGGAGAAGGTTATGGAGGACTGTCTCCTGTGCGTGGGAACCCATGCTGGCACAGGGAAAAAGTGTGAGCAACGCAACCCAAAGGAGACCAACTCGAAAGGAACTGACCTGCAGCATCCATTCCCTATTTCCTCCCTTTACACTTGTGCCATCCTGGGGAAGAGAAACATCATGAATAGGGTGAAGTCTGCAAAGAAGGGAGGGGTGTTGGGGGTGGTGTTTTAAGAGCTGTTTTGTACTTATCATTATCTGACTCTGGTTTCTCTGTGTGTGTAGTGTAGTGTAAGAGTTTTCTTTCCTTTCTTCTGTGTTGAGTCTGTTTTGCCTGTGATGCTAATTGCAGAATGATCTCTCCCTGTCCTTATCTCAACTGTAAAGCCTCTCAAAATATATTTTCTCCCCTGCCCAGCTAAGAGGGGAGCGATAGAGTGACTTTGGTGGGAGTCTCGCCTCCAGCCAGGGTCAAACCACCACACACACTCCTAGGGCACAGACCCTTGAAAAATGTGACAGCAGTTGATAATCAGATGGTCTCTGTCTCAATCTGTGTCACAGGACAACCCTGTCCTATGTAACTCCTTAGTTTCTCTCTCATTCTTTCAGCAAGTCTTTACTTCTTTGAAACAGCTTTATTTTTTATTCTCCTAACTGGATTCCTGTTTTCATAAGATTTTCTGAGGAATTCAGTGACTGGCTGTATGGTCTGGGCTGAGTTACCTAGAGGGACAACAGAAGACATTCTGTGATTTACAAGCAAATTTGTGCCCGACTCTAAGAGAACAACATCTCCTTGAGAACCTGAATTGGCAACTGAAGCCAGCAGAAACAAGACAGGGATTTCTTCCAACAAATGAGCCACCAAAGAGAGAGAGCTGTAAGTAAGAGTTGCTTGCTCAAGTCAGAGGGCAGAGAGAGCGATGTGTTCCTGTTGGCTTCAGGGAGCAACATGTTCCTTGGAGGATTCTCTGCCCTCATGGGTTGCAGAGCTATAGCTGCTGCAACAGAGACCAGGCTGTTTGCCTCTGTAACTCTTCTTTATGCCTAGACAACCTTCTGTAAATAGAGGAGGAACAAAGAAAATGGCAAACAGCAAGAACAGGCTTTTGCAACTAGGAAAAAAATCCCTGTGAACCCATTGGGCTAAGAGATGTCTCCCTGTGCTTTTTACAGTCTGGTCACATTCTCTAACTGCTCTGGTGATTTGTACTCATCATGGCCATTCTCCTTTGCTGCCCATTCCCCTCCCTTGTCTGGCCCTGGGATGAAGTCACAGGCTAAATTTGTAATGATGACAGTCGATGACATAGTTACAGGCAGTGTTTTGGTCTGCCTATAACTATGGCAGGTCTGTGTTTTTAATGCAGCATCAAACAGGAGAAACTGAGCAGGGTGGGAAAGGAAAATCTTTATTATTATTTACAGCAGCCATCTCCTTTCCATCATGCTAGATGATAAAAGAGACAGAAATTACCCCAAATTATAGGGGAACATAAGGGAGAGAGACATTTTTGCGTGTAGGGTGCATCATGCTTTAGGGATTTACAGGAACCCATACTCTATTCCCCCACTCATCCTGACACCCTCATTCAACCTAATTAAGCATAAAGAAAATTACATGCAACTTCAGGATGATCTAATGCATCTGTGTAATTGAGCACTGCATTGTCAAAGAGCATTCAGTGTAATATTATGTATATTTGATGGAACAATTTCCACTATTAATATTCACTGAGGAGTCCTAAAATTAACTGTAATTACCAAGGGAAAGGGCCTAGATATGACTGAGCACAACTCACAAAAACCCATCTGTTCAGTGCTCTGTGCTGGGCAAAACCACAAGGATGATGTTAGGCTGCATTAGGAAAGGGCAAGGTAACAAAATGTGAAAGGAGGCAATTGAAAATGAGAGATGAAATAATGAATGGCTTCAAATTAAAACTCAGTTATAAATTATACTGCTGAACTCAAGAAATGGGAAAGCTGCAGAGTAATCACCACAGTTGCGTGCCTCTGTAAGTATGAGACTAGAGAAATAGTAAAGCAAGACAATGTATTTGTTTTTAATCCTAGAAAAGGATGACTTATGGTAATAAGTAGGAAACATATCTTATGAACTAAGTAGTATTCCAGTATATAACTGTACTGCAAATCAGAGTCCTAAAACCAAGCACCCTACACAAAGAAGAAGCATAAGGGACTGCAATATGTTCCTTCATTTATTACAAGGAGACATGTGTCTTCTTTCCTTAACAATCCTGGTCAAAATAGGGCACAAAAATGCTTCTTGTCTCCTGCAAGCTTACAGAGTTCCTGCTGAATTCTGAAACTAACATTTCAAAATTTGACAGCTCTACTTAATTTTTTAAGTGAATGGATGCTAAAAAAGTCTCTAAAAAGCATGTGTTCAACTATGTTATGTTTTCTGTTATTGTTGCTTTTTCCTTTCTACCATTAGGTTGCTCTCCCATCTTATTTATCATCATCGTCCTCATCATCATCATTACGATCATTTGTCAATGTCCAAGGCATTCTAGAGTGGCATGTATTAGCTCTGTGTTCCTGTTTCTAACCCAGTTGTTAAAAAACTTAGCACTGAAGTTCCGGGATGCACATGTTGCATTTTGCTAAGGAGCAGGACTACCCATCAGTAGTGATCAGGCAGCAGCTTGTTATGGTGTCTTCTCATGAATGTTACAATAGATGGCCTGCCTTAAACTCATGTTTGCCCAAACTGTGGTGTCCTCTTGGCACATTTTGTTCCTGTGTGCTTGTATTTTAGCGCTTACAGACTGGATTCACATATTACAGATGGTGCCCACACCACATACCCTTTTGTTGAGAACTGAATTTTGACACATTTACTTCTCAGCTGGTCTCATTCACTCTGTAGGTCTAGCCATGGAGTGAAACATAACTCAATATGAATAGATTTATCAAGCCATAAATTTTCAGAGCCAACCTGCCTCAAGCTGCGCCAAGGCAGGCGTAGATTAGATGTTAGGAAAAAGTTCTTCACCAGAAGATTTGTCGGGATGTGGAACAGGCTGCCCAGAGAGGTGGTTGAGTCACCATCCCTGGATGCATTTAAAAGGTGGATAGATAAGGTGCTTGGGGATATGGTGTAGAAGAGGACAGGTACAGTTGGACTCTATGATCTTAAAGGCCTTTTCCAACCTAGTGATTCTGAGTCTCTGTGATACGAAATTCTTTCGGCTACTGATAGGCATTATCATTACTAGGACTGAACCAACTGCATCGGTTGAATTTTATTCTTTCTTGGAGCTCAAGGAGCTACAATGATTTGAGGAGATGTAAAAGTAGTCTTTGAAACTTTGCATGAAGCTTAAAGTCAAACAGTCAGAGAACATTTTTCTCATGTATTAGCAAAATACCCGCCTTAACCTTGATGACACTAGGATTTTTCTATCTGACAGGTTATGGAATTAAAAGACTACTGTGCAGTGAGGCAAATTACAGGAATATAAAACATCTGAGGGAAACTGATCTCTTGGGTTATTACATCCCAGCTATCACAGGACATCAGATAGTCCTGTGCAAAAGCATATCAGATGCTTATCTCCATTGCTGTGTTCATCTCTCTTCTGTTGCTTCTAATGTGAGAGCTTCACAGAATCTCACTCCTCAACTAGTACAAACCGTTCTTGTTTTCAGCCTGAACTATTAATGTATGTATGTGTATATGTGTACATATAGATATATTCACATTTGATTCTGCCAACATTGTCCTGTCTGCTTAATACCTGTCTTCTTAATAATTGGTTTTGCCTCCCCAGTGATCAAACACTGATGTTTTGATAGACAGCATATATTCTTGCAGCCCCCACTACACTGAAGTTAAGCAAGCTGATTCTTGTCTCTCCTCATAAGAAAATAACCTCCCTGTTTGCTTCATTATCCTGTGGTCCGCCTCTTCAGCTGACCTAGTTTGAACTTCTCTGCTCTGAATACTGACAGCCAGCATTGTAAGGAGGCATGGGCTGTAACTTTCTCAGTTTCTGGCCTTCCAGAAATATTTGAATGGAGTTGGGGATCCTTTCCAAATGGCTCAAGGCCTCTGGAAAACAAAACTAATTTTCTGATCTCCCTTTTGTTCAATCCCTACCATTATTCCACGGACCTCAAATAAATAAAAAACAACAGGGACGTGCATTATTTTAGATCTTAGCAATAGCTTACTTTGATATTTCCTTCTCTCCAGGGGCAAAACCTTCTGATGCATCCTACAGCTGCATTTGCCCTTTCACAGTCACTTTACGTTTTTTGTTTACCTCTTTCTTTCAAAAGAAAGAAACCCTTCCAGCCCTGTATGCTACTGAGCCCAGACTGCCAGCTGGTATCTGCACAGATCACCTTCTCAGCGTTTGACTACAGGTAACATGCTGACTATTCCTCATGCACACACTGTCACTCAGTTTGATAGATTTACTGAAAAACACTTACATGAAAATCAATGTGCTGTATTTTCAGGATTCTGGGACAAAAGGTGTGGTATCCTCCCATTGTGAAAGCTTTATTTTCATTGAGAGTTGTTTCCATGTTGAATGACATAACTTCTTTCATTATATATTTACTTTGGTGGTTTTTGCTTGTATTTAAATTTCTGTTCTTATTCTCTTTTTATTTATACTGTTAGAAAACCTTCTCTCCTGGCTTTCCATTTTTTTTCACAAGGTTTAAATAATTTGAGTTTTCAATTAGCACATTGTGTCCACACTTCCCGTATAGACACTTCTTTTTCTGCTTGATTTATTTTTTTACCCCTTATTCTTATCATATATTTTTAACACAGGTAGTTTAAATTATTTTGATTTTTCTGCTCTTTTTGGAAGGCATGTCCTGCAAGAGCCAGCTAAGGACTTTGGGATTGTTGTTTGGATAAGAGGGAACAATGAGGGTCTAAGCTTCCTGAGGAGAGGAAGTGAGGATGGAGGTACTGATCTCTTGTCTGGAATCCACCAATAGGACTTATGGGAATGGTTCAAAGCTGCACCAGGGCAGGTTTAGACTGACCATTAGGAAGCATTTCTTTACTGAGAGTGTGGTCAAATACTGGAGCAAGCTTCCTAGTGAGGTGGTCCATGTCCCAAGCCTGTCAGTGTTTAAGAGGCATTTGGACCAAGCCCTTAAAAACATGCTGTAACTTTTGGTCAGCCCTGGTCACGCAGTTGGACTAGATGATCATTGTAGATCCCTTCCAAAAGAAATACTGTACTGTTCTATACTCTATCCTATCCTATTCAAAATTCTTTATAGCCATTTATACTGTTGGCAAAAGAAATGTGAATCTCAGTGACGCCTGCAGCCCCAGTTGCTTCAGTAACTAGAGCCTCTCTTTTCTCAAGGAATAGCTATATGAACAGATTTATTTCCATTTATTCTAAATTTAGCCTTGCAAGTCACTTGATCTGATAATATTAAAAAAACCCCAACAACAAACAACAAAACAATCTCAGAAACAAACAACCCCCCCAAAAAAAACTAAATGGCATAGCCTTCAATAATGACGTCACTATTTGCAAAAGAAAATTGAGTGTCATTAACTTCTCCTATTCCAGTGACTGTTTAGTGAAGAAAAATGTTAGCTACATTTTAACTACAGCTTCATTGCAGCTCTTCTCCAGACTGCAATGAATATATTAAAAGTTTTCATTACTGATGGTTCTTAGGAGTTTTCACCTCTTTAGTAATTTCAGAGCTCTGTGTATATACCTTCCCAACTTGTCTCATGATACATTTCCAGCCCCACCACTGTGCAACCGTATGTACAGTTACCCCCAGACAAATGTGTTTTGAATTATTTCTTTGTGCTCAGAACTGTGAGAAGTACAAACAGAAGCATAGGGAACAGAAGTGCACATGTAGCCAAATGGCTTTTAATCAAGGAATAGGGGTGAAAAATTATTAAACAGATGTGTAAATCTTTGGTTTAGTGACTTATTGCTATATAGAAATTCTCATTACCTTTATTTTTACTTCCCTCTTCCTTAACAGGTGTTTGAACTCACTACCTCTATGTCAATCACTACAGCAACTCCAGTATATTTTAACTTCTATATTTTTTTATTTTCTGTTCCATATCAGCAGCTCTGGTGTATTAAATCTGCCTGATTTAATGAACAAAGATCTCAGCACCGTCAATAACACTGATTTGTCTAAAAACATTTGTAACCAATTTGAAATCCTCATTTGCTTTCAGGCAAATAATCAAAGATGAAGCTGTTGCACTTTTTTCAAAAGGGCCCATATATAAATACCTGTGTTAGCAGGAATAGCTTTGAACTCTGTGCTCTCCTATGTGCTTCAGCCTTTGTTGTGTTTCTCTTTATGAATAACTAATTGATAAACTTCACCACCAATTTCTATGTCCAGGTAAAATACGATTTTTGTTTCCACAATCCATAATTTGACATATTTCAAAATCTTCTAACCTAAAATTTCAAATGACATTTGGTCTCAGGTCTCTGATTTTTTTTTCCATAGCTATATCCTTAGGGCCATCAGTAGATTTCAGTGTGGACTAGAAGATTTCCCCTGCTGGGTAAATTCTGCTTTCAAGGATTGACTTTGATTTGCCAACCTTTACACACCAGATTCCTCTAATAGTCTGATCTGGTCTCTGAAAGGATTTTCCCCCCTCACCACTCTTTTCCTATTGTACTTACTTGGATCTTCAGGCTTAGAGAAACCATACTGCTTTGCAAGGTCACCTTCTTGTATGGTCTGTTTAGAACATACTTGTTCACATGCTTAAATTCCACTGAGTACAGGTTTCTATAACACCATTTCACACTCTGCCTCTTCTACCAGAGCATAAGTGGAAACTACTAAAATATACTGAGTTTCAGAACCACAATTGCTTCCTTTTTTCTAGTTTCTATGTCTTTCAGAAATGGTTTAAATTTTTTTCCTCTGTAAATCTGTATTTCTGTGGAGTTTCAATGTGGTTTTCAACTGTTCTACCCTTTCTTTCACAGTTTTCTCTTATTTCATTATACTCCAGGTGCCACTTCATCATGTTCAGGATTAACTCAGAACAAACAGGTTTGCAGAGCTCTATACTGCAGAGTTATTTAATGGTCATTTTTTAAAAGGACTTAATGGATTTGACTTAACTCTTCCTGATCGAATATGAATTCTAAGCAAGGGCTGTGGCCAGGTGAGAAAGCAAGACTGACTACCTAAGAGCTTTTCTCTAGTCCAGGGTCCATAGCTGAGTTGCAATTGAAGGAAGTATCTCTAACCTACTGCTAAACAGCCATCTCCAAAAGCATGCCAGAACTTAGCCTTTTTCTCTTTACTTTTTCTTGACTAATTCACATATTCATCTACTTGCAGTCATAGACCTTACCCTTGGGTAAGGTTAAGGTCGATCCATTGTGATCCTCCTTATTATTAGAACAGTTGATTATACCAGGTGGTCAGAAGGATCCCTCTTGACTTAAAAAAATAAGGAATTCAAGTATAAGAATTTATCAGTTACCTATTTGAATGGAACAACAAATGAAATATACTACTCCATTTTTATATTCAGTAGCATTCTGTGAAACCTCCTTAACAGAGTCCAAAGACTGCAAAATATAGTAAATCCAAAACCTGATTTTTACGCATCTTCCCTAGCACATAAAGCATATCAGCTCTGCTCTCGCCTTAGAATGAAATGGCCCTGTTTAACCAATGGGCTTTGCATATGCCATTTCTTTGAGATTGCACTGTGCAAATCTTCCACAGGTAGGAGCAGTTCATCAGGAGGCTCCCCTGTTTTCACAACACATTCTTCTGTCCACATCTTTCCTTAATGGCAACAGACTTCTGTGTAGATCTGAGGGTCAAACAACTCTGAACCTGCCCACAGTGTTCTTGGTCACAGATGTTTTTACCCAGATGATGACATCTACTTCTCTTTTGGGAAGGAAAACTGAAAGGCATTAGGTTGTTCAGGATAACTGGAATTTCTTCTATTGTGGGTCATTTTGACAGAAAAAAGATAGGCAGGGTTCATGCCACATCTTTTCTAGCAGACCTGAGTGGGTGGTAATATCCAGATTGAGGTGGGAGGTGAGAATTCAGTGGAGTTGCATTAAAAGGCAGTCACCTCTTTCTCTGATGTATCATTGTCTACAATTTGAGAAGCAAAAAACTTTTTCCCTTACCATTTTTCCGGTGAACTGAATAGACAGTTATCTCAAAAAGAGATATTACAGAAATGGCTTGCTAGCTCAGACCATTGGTCCACCCAGGTGTTCTGTTTCCAGAAACAGCAGTAGGATATGCTACGTGGGAGCAATGCAAAGAGTGTTACACCTTTCCAGTCTACTCCCCATGCTTTTCCAATATACAGAACTGCTGTATTAGCAATCTCAGATCTCTCCATTATGATAGTGTCCATCCAACGTCCAACTCTAATAAGTAATCCCTCCAAAAAATTTATTTTGCTAGCTCTGTCCAGGATTATTTTATTATATACAAGTAAAATGCAATGTGCAAATGAAAACTGGAAGCATGATCAAGCTGAGATTGGGAAGAAAAGTTTTTTGAGAAGAGAGAAAGCTCAGCAGCAGGGCAGATGTCATTATGTGAAGGCAGATAGGAGCTTACCTACAGTAGAGACTGAATTTTTGACCCATGGTCCTGATGAAGTCTGAATGAAGAAGAAACAAGGACTTAACATTCCAGCTGCTACAGGCACTGCAGTGCTGAAGGGACTGAACTGCATAAATTATAGCATAATTATTTTATACCAGATAGGGTATTTTTTCTGGCCTCCAAGTTCTTCCTGAAATAGGAAGAGGATGCAAACAGGGTATGATGGTGGAGGTGGCTCTCTACTTCTGCTCTGGAGACAGGCCAAGCTTTGCACATGTTTCAAGTCAAGCTAAATGCCATCAGATAAAGCTGTCAAGCTTTTGGAGTTTGGCAGCCAAGGTTTAGGAGATTGTCTATGATGTTGCACACAAGCTAAATTAGTAAAATTAAACTGTTGCACAATGTTCATGTGTGATCATAGCACACCTCTGCAATGTCATGACAATACTACAACTAAAGAACTGGCAGTGAGGAGATGCCCATGAAAGTTACTCAGCACTATGTATCTCGTCACAGTAGTAACTCAGATGTAATGAGAGTTGCAAGTATGGCAATAATGATTCTTTGATTAAACAGTAATCACAAACATAATAAAATCATCAGGGCAGGGATAATTCTGAGACTAAAACCAGGTGTCTAAATCCATGTGCTCTATCCACAGTAGGTCTAGGTGTCTAGATTTCCTACATTATCATTACTTGAGATATAGGCCTGGTTTAGTTCACAGACATGGCTATTATTTGCCCTGCCATAGAAGATTCTCTCTTTGTCCTATTTACCATGCTGTACTGATGCTGCGGGGCATCACATAAATGGCACTAGAAGCCTATACATAGACAAGTTGAGTGAGGTATGATATTTTTCCCTCTCCTCCCATGTGAAATGAAAGAAAACCAAACCAAAACAACTTTGATCAACATATCCCCTCATTCATAAGGTGAAGAATGCATGTTGCCATCTTTCACCTGTTTTTAATGGCAAGTTCAGGCAAACTCAATCTCCTTAAGGTTGGGAAAGTGTGAGTTTAGTAGTTATACAACCTTAATTGATACCTCGATAGTATAGGTGCTCTCATAGATAGTCTCATTTTGTCTATGTTCTGCACAAGCAAGAGCTATACTTATATGTGTGTGCTGTTAATGAAGTTCTGGAGTTTAAATTCCTCTATTCTTAATTTCTAATCCAGTGTTTGACCTCTAATTTCTGTTTGGAAAGGATGTTCCATACTCTAGTTTCTTTTCAAGAAAGCTTATAAATATCATCTACCCAGAAGTGCCAGCTTGCTTTCTGTAAACAATAATTTAATTACATTATTTCTTGAGCTTGTCATAGCACGCCATTCCACAAACCCCCTCATGTTATTGTCCTGGTATAAATACATCCTCAGCTCATTTGCTCAAATCTGACTGTTGGCATTCACAGCAGGAGCTGGAAAACAATGAATTTGATCACACGGTAAGGTAAAGAAGCTAGTTTAGCTTGCAGAAAGGCTTTCTGAGTACGATGCTTTCATTAACCCCCTAATGACATCCTCAAATTAATGTTTTTAAGCCAGAGCATAAATACAACAGCAGCACGCCTGTGCTCGCTGGAAATAGGATATGTTCACGATATTCAGTTAACTTCCCCTGTGACACAAGTTTGGATGCTGTTTTCTGCCTGTGGGCTCCCAAGACCTGCAAACGGAGGAGTTAACACTCAGGGAGGGCTCATCAGAGTCAGTGCCTGATTCAGTGGAAAGTCTAAGCTAGTTAGCTGTGCTTGGCGTTGGAGAGAAACAGGTGCCTCCACAGGAAGAGTCAGCGGATCTCAGATATTCCTCACAGGGTGAAATGAATTGCTGTATTGCAGCAATTTTAATTTGGAAGTCTCAAATTAATTCAAACTCACAACAGCCCCCTGGTGTGCAGCCGAGAAGTGGTTTCTTTGAAAATAGAAACAGAGGAAAAAGAAAGTTAAGCTGCTTGTCTTCTGCTTCTAGTGAATCAGCAGCAGCTGGCAACTGATTTGACAAGTCCTGGCTCCACATGTCAGGGATATGAGCTCTCTTTGGATCCTAAATCCTGCCCCTTTGGAAACACAGAGCTGGCAGGCAATTGAATTTGTGCACATTGACAAGGTTCCCCACTTTGGCAGTAAGGACCCACTGGGCCCTCTCTGGGCAGTCACTAGGGATCTGGATGGGGAGGATGGGCAAAGTGCTCAGCTGTGCAGCTGGAAAGAGTGCTGGAAATGCATGAAAGGAGGCTGATTCTCCATTACATGAAGGGCTTTTCAGCTGCTCTGACAGAGTACAAGATCTTTAATACAGGGTGGAAGTGGTCCTGTGTAATGTCCCCTGGCAAGGGCCACTTCAGTGTTGGAGGTGTGGCTGCAAGGCCCCCCCCCCCCCCATTACTGCTCCCCATTTCCAGATTTAGGCTATAGAAAAGAGCCAAAGATGTTGATCGCTCTATACACCTCTTGAGAATCTACTCCAGAAAATACAATACTTATTTCATTGCTCAAATTTCAATTGCTGAAGACAACTGAGCATATGCAGCCCCTGGGAGCTGTGAAACCCAGTTCACAGCCGGGGGGAATCCCTGTGAAGAAACGAACTGATTGCTGCATTGAGCTGAGTGCTTGCTGTGTGGGGGAGCAGGGGCAAAGGGAGGAAAATCTTGCTTCGATGTTGTCCCAAAATAATAATGATAATGGAGCTATTCTGTTGTATGCTCAATCTAGGGAGGATTTAGTCTGGATAATCTAAACTGAACCTCCTTGTAGATATAAATTGCTCAGAGAAGTGAGTCTTCTGAAAAATTGTAACAATATAACATAATGTTCAGCATATTTTTTAAGCCCCAGCTCCTTGAGTTGCCCAAGTTCATGGTTTTGGCAAAATAAAGGAAGAAAATATGATTATATGGCAACTCTACAGGAAAGTCGGAGGGTATTGGACATGAAAGTTTCAATTTCAGAAAACAGAATAAAGCCAAAGCTGCTTTAAAAATATATATATTTTTATTACTTTTGAGGGGATCATACTCATCCCCTCATTAACACCACCAGGATAGTAGAAAAATAATGTCAGGAATCTAAACAGATAATAGTTGCTCACACTGTGGTGTCCATGAACAACTGTCTTATGCATCAGAATTTTCATGAAAACACTTCATAACAGGAATAAAGTAATCTCCATGCTGTGTCCCAGAAACTGAAGTTGAGTCTCTGGGATATAAAATACGCTAGCCTAAACAAAAGAAAAAATGCAAAGGCTTCATCACCTTTGTGACAAAGAGCACTGAGGCATGCCTGCAAGCCTGGACCTGCTCCATGAGTGGCATTTTGCTCATGAATGATGCATCCCAAAAGCCATGTCTTGTGTCATGTGTAATTCACGACCTGCACAAGGCATAATTTGTCCTGGGAGCATTGAGGATCTTTAACAGAAGTAAACTGGGAAGAAATCAGAGTAGCTGGCCACAATCCATGAGAAAATGGAGGAAGGCAACTGTAATCCTTGTCTGCACCACTCCCACATGCTCCCAACACCTCCTTCCTTGCCAAGCTGCCCACTCCCGTGGCTCCTGGGCATGAAGAAGACACTGCTCAGCTCCTCATCATACTCCTACCACCCCTTCCCAGTATTTAACTGCTCTTGCTGACTCTCACAGGTGTAACCACTATTAACTCACCTCTTGAACTAAGAGTTTATGACAGACTTTTGTAGTTTAACTATGGTTAAAATTGCCCATGAGTTTGGCTGCAGTGCCCTTCCTTTTGAGAACAAAACTCACTGTCAGTGTAGTGACACCCGAGTGCTGCCAGCTTCGGTTTTCCCCTGATGTACCTCAGTAAGAAGTACGCTTTTGATAGGCTTTAAATCCAACAGGATTTAGAATTTGCATTCCTGAAACTAGCCAGCATTTAACCCATTGATCAGGGGTTGATTGATCACAATGGTGGTGAGCAACGATTCTGACATCCCTTGCTTAGCCAAAAAGTGTAGTGAAACAATCTGTGGTTTTTGGGTTTGGTTGTTGTTGTTGTTGTTGTTGTTGTTGTTGTTGTTGTTGTTGTTGTTGTTGTTGGGAAGAGTGGTGCTAACAACCTGTCTATGTAAAAACCCTTAGACCTTTTGTCAAGAGCAGATGCTATTAAATCACACTGCCTTAGACAAACAAGACCTGATCCAATAATAGCTGGAGAGTTTTGAATGCAAAGGCATATAAAGATTCCTATGACTTAAACCTGTGTGCTTTAGTTACACAATGCTTTAGTGTTTGAATTGCAAATAATTTTATTCTGCATCCTTGTGCCTTTATTTGATGGAGTATTCTTCACTCACAAACCTGGCATCCTCACGCAGTTTTGCTGTGTTTTGTAAACAATTCTCTCACTTGTTTGTAAAGGTCTTAAAAATTAAACCTAAATGTTTTTGCTAAGTTATTTATGGCTGTGCCAGATACAGCTGCATGAAATGTATCTTCTGAAGTCACCTGTGCCCTGTGAAATGCATGTCTATAAATCATTCTGATCCATTAGAATGAAAGCTCCTACATAATCAAAGATAAGGCGTTTTGCTAATGGCTATAGAAAGTGACAGAAAAACCTTAAAGAGGTTCAAAAGTTTAATTCCACTGTGTTCAGCTAAGGTACTATGTTATTCCTTTGATCTACAATCATATGAAAACAAAACATTTCCTCTTAAATTTTACCTCCCCTATATATTTGCCCATAATGTCCTTACATACTTCCTGATGTTTTTTTCTCATTATAATTTCTTCTTTCCCAGTAGATTCCAACTTATTTTGCTTGATGAAAGTCCAGTTGGATTTTCCAAGACACAGATATCTTGCAGGCATTCAGTACCTCAGTTTGCTTTGCCTAGTTCTTTTTTATATTTTTGTCACTTTTTACAAGCAGCCCTGAGGGAAGGAGAGAGGGAAGGAGAAAGCAAAGGGTGTACAAGGAGAAGGGATAGGAAGGAAAGGAGGGAAGGAGGAAGGGAGGAAGGGAGGAAGGGAGGAAAGGAGGAAGGGAGGAAGGATACTGAGGCTGAAGAAGCCCCAGCCTGATAAATTTTGCAAGGTAATGAAACATTACCTTGCAAAATTTAGTAGAAATATCTACTAAATAATGTTCTTTTAATTAAACCCTTAATGATTTAACCTGAAGGAATTTTATAGTAATATAATTCGATAGTCTTTCTGAGGTTCATTTACTCCATTTGAGGTAGACACTGAAATTATTTGCTTGTTTTCCCTGTGCATAAAATCTAGTTGTGCCTTCTAACCCCTTAACCCACCCCTACGAGCCTGGATTTGCTTTGAATCGATTAAGAAACAAACAAAAAGGAGAAAGTCAAAAGGGGAGAAGAACAGGCCTGCAGCACAAGTTTCTGGGAGGTAGATATCCTTCTTGCATAAAAATCACCTTCAGAACTGTGAGGAAAGGGAGTAAAGGCAGCAGTGTATTCATTCTCAGGAGCAGTGGAGCAGTGCCATTTGTTTTCCTAGCAGATTGTCTCATTTCATAAAGCATTATAACAAAATTATTTGGGAAACATCTTGCGACTCAAAACCTTGTTATTAAAAGAACCCATCTTGGATGGCTTGGCTGGGCAATTAATGCTAGAAGTTACAACTAGTGCCATGTAATGGCACTAGCTGTAACTTACAGCTAGTAACACCATTGTAACTTACTACAAATAGGATTAGCTTGTACAGCATTAAGATTTTACTCATTTTTCTGTGTTGTTGTTGTTGTTGTTGTTGTTGTTGTTGTTGTTTAAAAATCTATAAGGAAGCAATGACAGCAATGTTACACAGTTACATAAAACAGGATTCAAGAATGACATCTCCAGTCAGAAATGAAGGGGTTGGGGCTGGATTGGCAGAGTTTAAGCATGTTCAGAGGAACTTCTGAAAATAACTCTATGCTGCTTCGCTTGTAGGGGTGTATATATATATAGGTATGCCAGGAACACAGGATGGAAGAGACCAGCTGGGCCTCCACTCAGTCATTTCAATTGCAGGTAACTATGGAGATATTTTATCTAGAAGTACCCACAAAACCTCCACTTCACAAGTTATCTTTACAGACAGTAACAATGTAAAAGTACAAGGGATTGAAAGTCACCACGAGTACACAATATAGCAGACAGTAGTAGAAGAGGTCGAAGACTTCCTTCCATTGCAAAAGCATTCAGGTGAAAATACTCCATTTTTTTCTGTGTAGTGGATTATACCCCTAACTATAGAAGTGAAAAAAAAAGAGGAAAAAAACCCCAAAGCAGCAGCTTTTTTTCCAAATTGGAGAGAAAGTTTCCTTCAAACCTGATAGTCACTTTAACCCAACTTGCATGAACAAAACTCTAGAAAGACATCTAGCATTTGTAGGAACCATGGTGTGTTCTGGCCATCTCTTGTCATAGCCATTCTCTTCTGTTTCTCAAAAAGGAAAGTTTTGTTTTTTTTTTTCCTATGAAACCAAGTGATGTGCCAGATTTGTATGCCCAAGGGTGGAGAACATCCTTGCTCTCTGTCACAGGAATCCAGACAGTGTACAGATTGGATCAAAATAAATGCAATAATTAAAATAAAAGCTGATCAAGACTCCATTGGCTGAGGACTGCTCATAGCACTGGGATGGATCCAGCAACACAGTATTATATCTGGATAATGGTGATGGCAGGACCCTTACCATTACAAGATGCAGACCATGCCCCCTACACAGGGCAATGTGAAAGGCAAAAGAAGAAAGGTGAGTAAATCTCCCTCAGGAAATCCATCCAGGCTTCCTGCAAGTTTTCAGTAAAGACCAAAACTAGCAAGAGTACAGGATAACCCTGATTCTTATCCCCTTATCAAATTATACAGCCCTGTTTTCACTAACAAATCTATTTAGTTACAATTACTCTGATTTGACCTTGGTATGAAAGCTGTTCATTACTGCAGAACTTGTGTATTCAAGTACACAAAACAGATTTTTAAAGCCTCTTCATCTGAAGTGTTTTGTTGTACCAAGAGACATGGAGCAAGGATACTGCCATCCATCATAACACCAGAGGATACTGAGCAATTTTCACTATTAACAATTTGTGTTCTTTCCTGCAGAAACTCTGGCACTCAGAGGTGGAATAAAGCCAATGACACTGACATCCCTCCACTTGAAAACTGAACTCCAAAAGCCTGGGAGAGAGTCAGCCATTCTCAGAGTGAAACACAAGACAGTCAAGTTCAATAAAGTTCACTGAAGAGAAGCAGATTCCCAAAAATATTTCAAGCTTCTACATTTCAAAACATCCTTTACCACAAAACACCCAGTAATATGCAGAGAAAAATGCTTCAGTATCAGGGAGATGGAGATGTAGAAAACTCACATCCATGAAGTAGAAGAGGGAAGGCACTGAAGGTAAAAATGAAGCCAAAGGGTAGTTTTGTCATTACAGAATAAAGAAGAAATTCTGCTGGTGTAGCTTCAGCTGTTGGTTTTACCAGAGATATCATGTATGTCTTTTGCTAAGTTACATGGCCTGCAGTTGAAGCACTTACTTAATTTACCTGCTTTCCACTAGGCATAATCATTAGTTAAGTATGTGCCTCAGTTAATTTCAAGGGTATTGCTTAGTATTGTACAGGAATTGTACAAGAATTTAAGATCTCTGCTAATTAGGGATAGGCTGAGACGTGTAATGAAGTGCTTTGCTGAATCATCCTTAATATCTAGAAATACCTTGCTGAAAAATAACTTTAATTAAATTTTCCTCTCTCATCACAAAAAGGCACATTTGATGAGTAAGGGTTTAAGGGTACAACAGCATGGGGACATGATAGTAAACTAGCCCTATTTTTTCAGGTTGCCTCTGAAAATACTAGTTTTCCTCATCTCTTCTTACAATGAATGGAGAGAAAGAAGCACTTTGTGGGGAATATTCTGCCCATTTATTAAGCAACCTCCCTATTTTTTGGCCATTCTCACAAACTCAAGAGGTGCCTGCATCTCTCCCCTGACTAATATAAGGAGTTTAAAGCAAAACTTCTTGCCATACACACCTTATATGCTTTAATTTAGACAGAAATAATCAGGTTGAACAGGCAAGGAGATAGTTATTCACTATCTCACATTTTGTCAGGTACGAGCTGCTTGCGATTAGAAAACTTTCTGTTGCTTCTTTAATGACTCTGCAGTAATTAACAGTCAGTTTAAATTCCTTATTTCTCAGTAGCATTTGATAATTCCTTCATTTCCCCCTTCTACTACTCACCAAATCACTCCCTTACATCAATCTTTACATTCATGTGTGTATTTGTATAGCTTTCTTCTAATTTACCCATAATTTTACAACTGAGTAAGAGAGGAACATCTTTTTTTCTGTAATAAGCTTATAGTTTCAAAAGCAATCTCAATGCAAGTAGTGTACTCCAAAGACCCAATTCTCTTAAAACAACTTAGAAAAGAATGCATCTGTAAGGTCAGCATGGAATCTGGTACAAATACACGTGATACATATTCAGAGAGAGATGTGACTGAATGGGGAGGCAAAAATGGGAACAGAAACCTAAGAAAAAGATTTGTAAGGTCTATGGGGAATGTTTGACAAGAAAGGGATTTGGAACAAGGAACAACTCTCAATTGTAAGCCATGAACAATGGAACTTACCCTTCTGCTTTCTGGTGTTTCAGGGTCCAAAAGAAGCAGAAGTTCTATGTTTACTTGTTATGTTCTAGGTTTACTTTTTATGTAGCCAGCAATACAATATCATAGAATCATAGAATCATTGAATGATTCAGGCTGGAAGGGATCTTAAAGATCATCAAGTTCCAACCCCTCTGCCATGGACAGGGACACCTCTCACTAGACCAGGCTGCTCAAGGCCCAATCCAATGTGGCCTTGAACACTGCCAGGGAGAGCTAATCTACAGCTTCCCTGAAAACCTGTTCCAGTGCCTCACCACCCTCATAGTGAAGAATTTCTTCTTAATAACCAATCTAAATCTATCCCTCCCTTCCAATTTAAAACCATTCCCCTTCATCCTATCACCACATGCCCTTCTAAAAACACCCTCCCGAGCCTTCTTGTAGGCTCCTTCAGTTACTGGAATACCACTATAAGATCTCTCCAGAGCCTTCTCTTCTCCAGGCTGAACAACCCCAAATCTCTCAACCTGCCTTCATACGATAGATACTCCAGACATCTAAACATCTTTGTGGCTCTCCTCTGGACCCGTTCCAACAGTTTCATGTCCTTCTTATGTTGAGGACTCCAGAATTGTACATAATACTCCAGGTGGGGTATTACAAGAGCAGAGTAGAAAGGAAGAATCACCAAAAGACATCTCTCCCAAAGACATGCTCCTTTGGCATTTTCTTTTTGAATGTTCAATAATAAGTTTGCCGTACAATAGCAAGTGTTAAAAAGGTGTTACTGGCTCATGGTCCTCTAAATTTAGACTAAGGCTGTCCTCACTGAGTCTAATAGATGTTATTCATAGTGGTCACTGATCTGGTCATAGTCCCTGACCTGGTACCAAGATAGGTCTTCTTATTTCTTGCCTGCAGAACACTTAAAAAATTATTTAGGTGGAGATATGTAGATGGTGTTATGACAGAGAGAATGACAGCAAACAACATCTGCACATCACCAGGGATGTCCAATACCAAGAACATGCTAGTAGTGATATGTTTCACAGGCAGAGACCATCTCCATCACTGGAAGCTTGTAAGGATCAGTCAAATGTAGTTGATGTGATGCTAAGTTTTCTTTCAGAAAATACTGTCAAAACAACCTCTCCAGGCCCCTTTCTGGGCTGGTCTTATACCTGTTTTGGAGATAGGAAGCTGCAAGCTGGAGCTCTGCCAACCAACTCTTTTCTCAAGCCTGAAGAAGCTCAGTAAAATAACTGCAATGAATTCAGTAAATGAAACATTTTTAAAACTGGAAGTGACAGTGCCCAGATGCAAAGAGTCTACATATATCTGCTCAAAGCCCTGGTACTAATTATGTGACACCTCACTTCACTTCCTTTCACATAGGTGCTTCATCTTACTCTGTGTACTTGAAGTGAATCAACTTTTGTAGCAATAACAGAGAAAGGAAAAACTGCAGATTCACGGCTAGAGGCACAGAGAAAGCATCTCTGCTTTGTTGTGTCTTCTGAGCTATCACTAGAGATCATGATAGTTCACTGGGGAAATGAAAGCCATTCTGAAAACTCAGAGAAGGGAGAAGTGATGAAGCACCCAGCAGAACATCGACCACATTAAGAGATGGAACAGAGTAAAACTGTAAAATAAGACTTCCTAGAAAGGGACAATGAAGAACTGACATGATAAAGAATGATTTGGCAATGTGAAATATTTATTCTGGAATAAAATTTGGTAACTGAACACTCCCTTAGAAAATAAAGTTGTACTCAATAAGAAAAAATAGTTAACACTCCTCTGTTTATCACAGCTCTCCAAACATCTGAATAGTTCATATACAGTAATGTTTTTTGGCTCCTCTGTTGAGGTAGGTAATAAGGTATTAGCCTTATTTTGCTGAGGAGGAAGCAAACCATAAAGTGGATTAAATGAGCTACCCAAAAGTGCACAGCACTGTTGAATGATAGGCTCATTTGAGAGATATCCAGCAAAAGAACTGTCTAGAACTGAACTGAGAATTAGTTCCACATCTCTTGAATCCAATTTATCAGATTTAATTGTATCAAAACTGTTACTGGGACTCCAGGACTAGGAGATGTGTATGTGTTATGCGCACGTCATCTCTTTCTATATAAGGCAGATGCAAGTTCAGGGCCACACCTTGGCAATAGAAGTGAGTACTAGCATCAGTTGTTGAACATAGGACATCTGACTGCCCTGCTCTAAACTCTTTACAGAAAATGTTGCTAATTAATAATAAATTGTAGCTGCTATCTGTGGCATAAAAGACTTAATTTAAGGGAAAACTATTTTGGGTATAACTAGAAAAAGTAGGTAAGTCTTTAGAGCTACAAAAAATCAGCCATAACCCTTGGGAGAACTCAGGCAGAAAAATCCTTCCTACTTGCAGTCCAGTGTTTGGACTCTAACACTGACCTGTGACAGCTACTCCCAGATGAAGTCCTAATGTTCATGCCGAGGAGTTAAATGTTCAGGGAAAATCCCTCCTTATGTCCTTGGGAGTCCCTCCCTGCTGCCTGTCTCCAATCCAAGCTGCCAGTTGAGATGTTAGAGATACGCAGACCTTTACTGGGGCACAGCACCAAGGTACCCTGCACATCGGCAAGGAGTAGCCAGGTCTAAATACTCAGGCTGGGGAGAAAAACACATCTCTAAATTCCACAGTTTAGAGCAGAAAATAGGTCTTCTTGCTTGTAGCCTAAGCAGCCTTAGCAACTGCCTAGCAACACCAGCACTGAGAAAGGTGGGAGCTGCCAGTTATCTGGATGCTAAATCACAGGATGAACCAGCTCCAGTAAGGGCTCAGCAGCCTCCAATGTCCAAACTGAACCTCAGCCTTGTCTCTCTCTCTCAGCCCTGGAAAAGTAGGAAGTTTTTGTCAGTAAAGAGTGAACATTCAACATTTTTTAAATCTTACCCTAAAAATCTGTTTTTCTCAGACTTTTGCCTCCAGTAACACTGGAACACGCTGCCCAGAGAGGTTGTGGAGTCTCCTTCTCTGGAGACATTCAAGACCAATCTGGACACGTTCCTGTGTGATCTAATCTAGGTGATCCTGCTCAGGCAGGGGGGTTGGACTAGATCATCTTTCAAGGTCCCTTCCAACTCCTGATGTTCTGTGATTCTGTGATTATGTCAATTTAAAAGCCTAGTCACCACCAAGTCTAGTAGGTTAGTCTAATCTTCATGATTTGGTTTTCTTTTTATCCTGATTACAGAAGTTATGAATGGGTCCTGGAATGCTAACGGTCATCTCAATTTCCTCCCTGGAACATTGTGCAGTTGTAACTTCCACCCTCGTGGTTTATAGCTTCCACGCTTGCTTTAACAATACTGCTGCAAAAGAGAAATACTACTTGGGCAATATATTGGTGCCCATTAGCACTGCAGTCTGAAAGTTATGAATCATATTGTAATGTCTCCAATACTACAGCCAAAACGGTTACAGGATGAATAAGGCTGTTGTATTTAGGGCCTGAGAGCAATTTATATGCAAATGTGGCTCCGCCTTGAAAATCAGCAACATCCTTGCTGTGGGCTTTGAGCTTACAAACCTAGAGTTAGCACTTTCCAGGTGGAGCGTCATTTATACCAAAAAGCTATTGGAAGCAGAAGCAAAGTGAGACATGGTAGAAAAGTGCTCACTTTGGATGTCTAGCCTTTTGGGGCAATAGTGATTGCCATAGTTTTGGAAAGCTTAATACAATTAGAAATAAACCTGTGGGGTAATGACTAATGACTAGTCTTCTTTTACCTAGCATCAGCTTTGAGTGGTTTCGTTTCAGAACTAAGTTGTCAGGCTGCCAATTCCCCTTTGAGGTTATTTAAATTCTAGATACGAGTCTGTAAGCCTTCACATTACGTTTACTGCCCTGTTAAAAATATTTATGCAGTTGCATAGGATCTCCATCTTATTTCTCTTTTTCTTTTCCATAATATTTTAAAAGAAAGTGCTTTTTATTTAGTTAGCTCAAGCTAATGGTTTTTTAAAGCACAAATCAGTTGTCCAACTGTTAAACTCCAGAAACACTTGTTAATAAATCAGAACTGTAGCATGTGTCTAAGAAGGTCTTTGTGTGAGCAGCTGGTATACTGCTGTGACGGTCTCTAAGTGCTTTGATTTACATTTGGATTGTTGTTGGTGCAGGGGTCAACTTTTGCAGCTATCACTGTGGAGTTTTCTGTGTGTTTTTATCTTCATTTCCAGTCTTAATCTCCCCCAAACACCCATAAAGTGACTTATTTAAATTGACACTTCTCAGTTCTACAAACTTAAGCAGTGAAAAATACTCTGAACACATCCCACATCCCTGATACAATCCACTATAATCCACCACGATTTTGGCTCTCCATTCTTTTTCTCAGGAAATGCTGGATTTGAATGTCTACTGGTCTGAATATAAGGCACGAGATGCATCCAGGGTACTTAGTCCAGTTCCCAGTGCAATCACGTAACACAAGTGAAGTACAAGAAAGCCACCCTCCATACCACCCTGAAATATAATTCACAGAATCCCCAGGTCTGAAAAGACCATTAAGATCATCATGCCCAACCATTCCTCTCCTCTCCTAAACCATATCCCCAAGCACCTCATGCACCCGTCTTTTAAATACATCCAAGAATGGTGACTCAGCCACCTGCCTGGGAAGCTTGTTCTACATCCCTACAACTCTTTCAGTGAAGAACTTCTTCCTCTAATTCCATCTAATCTGAACATGTCCTAGTGCAGTTTGAGGCCGTTTCTCCTTTGTCCTATCACTTGTCACTTGCAGAAGAGACCATCTCCCACCTCTCTACAACCTCTTTTCAGATAATTATAGGCAGTGATAAGGTCTCCTGTCAGCCTCCTCTTCTCCAGACTGAACAACCCCAGCTGCCTCAGCTACTCCTCACAAGGTTTGTTCTCCAGACCCTTCATCAGCCTGGCTGCCCTTCTCTGGACCCAGTCTAAGACCTTGATGTACTTCCTGTAGTGAGGGGCCCAGAACTGAACGCAGCATTTGAGGTGCAGCCTCAAATGCTGCGTCCCCTCCCTAGACCTGCTGGCCATGCTGTTTCTGATACAAACCAGGATGCTTTTGTCCTTCTTGGCTACCTGGACACTCTGCTGGCTCATATGCAGTCGGCGGCCAATCAACGGCCCCAGGTCCTTCTCTGCCTGTAGATGGCTGGCTTTTGGATGACAGGGTCCAAACCTTTCATTTACCAGTTTAATGCAGGTATTACCAGTTTCAATTTCTTTCTGCATAGAATATTTGTGCCAAACCTCACCACATGCAATGGAATGAGCATTGCACACACAACCATTCACTGTACATCCAAACACTGGAAAGAACTTGTCATGAATTTCCTTTTTCATCTAAACTAGATTAAGTTTGAATTTAAATTGTCAGCAGCTGACATCTATGTTGTGACCTATTTAATACAGTTTATTGCAATCTGTTTCTGGATGGTTTTAATCTGATTTATAGAAGACAAAGATGATGACACTGACATTTACAATTTTTTAGATCAGCCCTCTACTCCCTCAATCCCTTCTCTGATTTGGACCTGAAGTGCTTTTTACCTCCCCAAAACTACACAGATGCTAAACTGCACAGATACTAATCATTGCTGATCCCTCACTGTACTGCTTTGGCTACATATAGTCCCCATGCTGATAGAAAGGAGGAGTCAGTATCCAGATGGACATATATAGCTTAATGTCTTGACTGAATGTGTCTCAAATAGAGTAAAGCAATGAAAGACCTAATGATTCTTGGGAGCAGAATTTGAGATTTCTATGATTGCCAAGTTTTCCTTACAAAATCGTTCATTCAAAATATGAATAATACAGATATTTGCTATAGGACCAATTCTTGGGTTGCTTTTTCTGAATACCAAAATTCCCAATAGCTTCTATTAGTGTCTTATTTGGAAGCAATGATGAAGGCTAAAAATGTTTACCCAGTATTAAGGTGTGAAAATGGCTGTAGATCCAGCTATGTGTGAGGAGGAAGATAGGCTGTTTATCTGAAAATCCCAAGTTTAAACGCTGAATTTCAGTCTTTCATTAACTGCTGAACCAAGATGTTATTTCAGAATCACAGTTAGTTCTATGATGATATTTCCCTTTGACATCTAGAGCAGGAATTATAATAGTTCTTTGTACTATTTAAGGAGTCTGCTGTCTGCACTGCTGGGTTTTTTCACCCCTTCTTATAGAAGGGAGGAAGCAAATTACGGCACAACCTAAGGCCTCCAGATCTGGCTCTTCTGTTAACTCTGGCATAAAATAGATCTTAAATCAAGGAAATTACTAAAATAGTTGAAAAGGAAAAGCTAACTAACATGTCCACCTGCAGAATTCATTGCAGAGAAGCAGGAACAGGGCTATGACAGTCCCACGTTTATGGGTATGAAAGGGGCTGCCCCTGTCATTTCACTTGGGAAATCAAAGTATAGGGTTGTTAGATAGGCACAAACTGAAAGAGAAAAGGAGGAGGATCAGAGCAGAGCTCGCTGATAAGAAGCACTTGTTTACTGTCTTGCTCCACTGGGGCAATGACTCATTGGGAAAAAGTGTTAAATCTCAGTGTAGGTCAGACTCCCAGCCCTGCTCCTGGCTTGTGTTGGTGAAATCCAGCATAAATACAGATGCAATTTTATTATAGAGCTGCACCTTACAAAAACCACATCTGACTTCATGTTACCAGTGAAAACAAACTATCAATGGAAAGCCACAGGAAACAATATCTAAGAGATAAAAAAATACTGAATAAAACTTAGGAAAACATCCTGAAATGAGATCTGATGGGCTGTGAAGCAGACTCACACTTAACTAGTACATTCAGAATGGGTCAAGTTAGTCTAGACCAGATAAAATATGGTGAGGAATAAATTTGCGAAGAGCATATAAATGCCCATTTTTCCTGCAGCAAGGTTTTGATTTATGTCACTACAAACTGGTTCTAGCTACCAGACATACTGATTTCAGATCTTCCTACCTGCAGAACTGCAGAAGCAATAAATATCATCACATGCCTCTCTGTGCATCATGGAAAGGAAGTATCTTTTATTAAGTCCTCTGAGATGATTATTGATACTTCTCACTTAGAAACTTTCCATTTGGTTAGTTATTATTACCAAAGTAAACCAAATGTTGCCACTATAACCAGAACTTTTGTTGCCAGTGAATTTATTAATATAAATACATCTTTTCAAGGCACAGTAACTTACATGTTGATGTAAGTTACTGTGCCTTGTGTAAGTTACTAATTCATTCTCCAGAATAGACAACAAAATATGGTATTTGGTTAATTCTCCCATTAATACATCTTTATGTGTCTCTTGAGAGCATGCGCTTTAAATTTAATAAACAATAATCTTTTTTAATATTGTCCCATTTAAAAAATGTATGTTACAGCATTCAGGGATAAGATTGGATTCATAATGACACAATCTGCAGGGAAAAAATAATCATCCTTAATAGAAGATCTGCTGGTTTCTTCAGATAAATAAAAATGGCTTAAAAGACCATACCTGACACTACCAGAAGCTTCACAGTATATTAACTGACAGAGCAGGTGTTCCTTAACTGCTGTGTCTTTGAATATGTTGTGGTGAAACTTAAAGATGGGAAGCATTTCAATCATGCAGTTCGAGCTCCCTATGTTTGTACGCACCTAGCTGGCTTCTACCTAGAGATATTTTCCTAACTCCTTAATTCCCCTATGCTTCACTTTGAAAGCAGAAGTACACAGATCCCCCAAAAATTGTTCATAGAGATCCAAGTAGGTAACAGTTTGATGAGTTTTGGGCATTTTGAAAAGCACACATTATTCAGTTTGGGCATAAAAAGGTACTTTTAATAAATTCCAGGAGTTAGGTCCAGTACAAAAATAACAGCATGAGTCAGCAACAGTGGAATACACACTGAGTCTTCTCAGTGACAAAGCAGAATCTCTTAAAAGGCAGTGTCTCAGTTTTCCAGGTCCTTTTTATCAATAAACCTCCATAAAACTCTGACTGGGGGTTTCCAAAGGCATTGCTTTGATCCAAAACCCACACAGATAAACAGTAAGAGTCCCCTTTGTTCCAGGAAGGGTCGAATCTGACCCTACATCCATTTAAATATCACTGCTTTTCTGCACAAGTCTTCAAACATCCTGACAGTTTGAGCCAGCCACAGGTCTAGGTGGTGGCAAGGCATGTTTGACCAATGCAAACCATTTTTCCTGAGTTTCTCACTGGGATGGTGAAGTACAGGAAAATGTTGTTCCTGCTGTGATTGCTAAAAAGGATTTTCCTGTGTTCTGCTTGTTGGACTGTGAAACACAGGAGCCACGGCTTTATGTTTTTGCTCTTTTGCCTTTGGTTATGTCATCCTAATATGGTTTGTCCCCATCACAAGACTGAGTCAGAAATCAAGTAATGTCATGCTTTATTTCAGTCTCAGGCCATGTTTCACAATGGCTAATGTTCACCTGTTTGGAAATCTGAAGCAATCTGTAGAGATTGGCACTAAATCAAGGATTATGGTGTATTCCCAGAGCCTCTGCGTTCACTAGCAAATAGCCAGTCCAAACTAAGCATCCTCCAGCAATAAAGCACCACGTCACTAAGAGAAATGACATCCTACCCAGCATAACAAAGGGGTGAGAAGTCTTTTAACTTCACCCATAGCAACAACAATTTCACGGATCGTTTGTCTGGCCCATACTGTCACTTCTGAATTTGACACTTCAAAACTAGACTCAGCCCTGCATGATAACCCTGCAGGTTAGCCTGCTGCTTGTCACGGTCATTGCCAAATATGAAACCCTACCCATCTTCCAGCTGTAAAGTACAGTTGATAGTACAGCCTGGCTGTGATGAGGTTCTCAGCTCCGTCCTCGCTGAATGACCTCTGCACCTTTGCTAGCCCTCTCCTCCACTTGCTAAGCCAGTCTTTCACACAGACACATTACATTTTCAATGATCTGACCTCACACCATTTTTCTTCTCCTTGGTCTAACATCTAGTTTGATTAATACTTTCACTCTTCCCTGTCTGTCATGGAGATTCCCTAAAAGCATCAAGTAAGTTTGCTTTTTTTACATGTGTATTTTGCCTGAGCTGCTTTTGCTATTTGTATTGGCTGCCTTTAATGACTCTATCTTACCCAGTTTAGTAGCAACACTAAAATCTAGTAGTAGTTACTAACTTCTGGTGCTCCTGTTTCCTGGAATTTATCCTTCTAGCCCTTCTGTGTTGCAAAGGAATGCCTCCACATAAAAATGAGCATTCACAAGTCTACAAATAATGATACCTAGGAAAACAAGACTCAAAAGGCAAAGCTTACATAGCCAAGACCAAATTCTTGTGTGCCATGCGGGATCACTGGCAGCAAAACTGAAATTATTCTCAAGGAGAAAAGGTCATAGTTTTGGGGGAAAATTCAAAAGGATGTCTTTTCCCATATGGAGTTTAAATCAGCAGGTAGAATGGGTATGTAATGTAATGTTCCCCAGCGGAGGAAAGGAAATAGAGGGGAGCATTCATACTATAAAGCTTATTTCAGCCATCAAGGTGAAAAGCTTTTGCAGAAATAACACTGAAGAAACAAAGGTTTCCTCTCCTGTAGCTTGCCTATCTGCCTGGCCTTGCAACAGTGCTTCTTGTGCTCTAAATACAAAAGATGACTTAGTCCTATTAAAGGAATAATGTTCAGTTATCCTTAATAGCATAATTCTGACCATTTCAATGTTAATATTTAAATATTTTGCAGTGATTTGTTCTGGAACATCCAGATAATGTTTATCTACCACAAATGGATTTTTTGAATAAGAAAGCTTTGTACAGGTATTTAAGTGAGAGGTCAGTCAAACGACAGAGGTATTTCTCTCTGTGTATTTAAAAGTGCTCTTTCCTTTTCTTGTCTTCTCTCCATGCAGGGGGGGCAGAAAACTTTCTGGCTGAAGAAGGAATATCTCTGTGGAAAAAGAGTTCTATGGAGTTTGGAAAATCTTTGGGCAGTGAATGTGAGGAGGCCTCAAAGAGGTCAGGTTTGGATGTATTTATAAAGACAAAACTGGCTGAAATCAGCCCCATTGGCTCTGCTTCAAGCTCTTCAGTCAAATTTCTCGTAGCATGGAGGCCCTTAGAGAGCCCTGGAATTTGGCACAGTGGTCTTCGTGACATCTCTATTTTCAGAACCTAAATGTTAATCCTCATGTGCTTGGGTAGGGCTGGTCCATTGGGCAATCAGTGCAGGGCACTAATGACTTTTATTTTGTTTTAAAGTTACTAATTCAGCTACTGATATTTGTTGGAAAACAGCATGTCTTCCCTCAGCCTGCTGAGAAGTGGGGTGCTAATAGCCCAGGTAGATAATTTAAAGGCAGCTCAGGTATTTTTGGTGCTATGCTGTTGCCTTTTCTATCACTTACTTAGTGTGGACTTTCCCTCAGTGTTCCTGTGTTTAATATAGCCCATGCTGGGGACCATGAAATAATAAGAAAGCTCATGTCTCTAGAGATACTGGCTCTGTGAAAACTCATTTCTGATGCTAGAATTCCTAGAGAGCTTTCAAAAGCTTGAAGAATGCTTCATTTTTCAGGACCCAGCTTCTTAATCATGTCTGTCTCTACAAAAGTGATACACATTTAAGCTCCATACTGTTCATGCATTTTTTAATATTTCTATTTAATTATTTGCTTGCTTTCCTGGGCCAATTTCTTTTCTCTTAATAAGAGGAAAATGAAGTTAAAGTGTATGCATTATTAAATTTAATATGAAGTTACAATTGAATTACGAAGTAGTAGTAATTTCTCTTATTTATTATGATGTACTGGTCTCTCACTCACCACGGATCTTCTTTTTCTGCTTGTAAGATATGGGAGAAATGGCCTAATAAGCTGTCTTTTACAGTTGAGATTTTCAGAGCAACTTCAGATGTCTGGATGCCCTCATCCCATTTAATTTAATGAGAACTGAGAATCAAATCCCTTAAGCAACTGCAAAACCTTCAGAAGGGAGGGAGGATATTCCAGCAGCCAGGGACTTCGTGTGCTAAGGCTGCCTGGTCCTTCAAGAAGTCCCTCTGTGACTTGAGATTCTGCCACCTATTGTGGGGACATGTGGATTATGTGGGGATGAAGACATTAAATGCCCAGAGACAAGGAGGTCTACCTAATACAGAAGTCCACAGTATTTCAAGACTATTTCCTTGCATTGACACTGCAGTCCTGACATTTCATACATAACTTTCTTATTGCAGAAAGCTCTAAACATCATCGTGACAGAACCTGCATTATTTGATACAAGAAACCACCAATCTCCTTCAAGGATAAAAATTAAAATAATGATACAAGTAGAAACACAGAGAAGAAAAACAAGTTTTTAAAGTTAAGAGAGAATGCTTTCCCAACAATAATAACATAAAGGAAATACTGGCCATGAAAATGTGAGGCTACAGAACTACAGCTCTGGTATGGTATTACAAAAGGGGCAATGGAGACAATTATTATTTGAAGTCTATAAAGTATAGCTGCAAATGATTGGATATAAAAAACAAGGTCTCTTTCAATCCTATTGCACTGAAAACTGTGTAATATTCCTTTTTCAGGGTGGAGAACTTTTTTTATAACCATAGTTACCTCTCTTATGTAATTCCTACATGATTTTGATTGAGAGAAGTGAAGGGGAGTAAACGTGTATTGGTTCTAAGGCATACTGGAACTAACCACAGGCCATAAGGAAAGAAAAAATAAATCAGAAATGTTAAACTATCAGAAAGAAAAAAAAAAAAAACCCAAAAAAAACCCCAAAAAACCAAAACCTAAGGTTTAAAGGTGGTCAGGAAGGTTTGACTGGAAATTATATGCAAACTCCTTAACATGAAGAACTGGCACAGGTCACTAAAAAAAATAGACTGGATTTCCTACTGCAGAAAGATGTCTCTCTCTACCTCTGTAATAGTTTGTGGAGGATCCTTACAGATCTTTAAGCTTATGCCTATGCAGATGAGGAAAAATATAGTAATGATAGAATGACTTTTAGTTAAAAGTTTTCCCTTGACTTTTCCAAAGAATAAGGAGAGGCTAAGTGTTGCTAGATTAATGAAGGTAAAATTAATTCAGTAGTGTCCCATAAGTTAGAACTTTAAAATAAAGAGAGAGAAAAGATTACAAAAGTAACTGCTATGAATCTGGGATGAAATTATTTTCTCACTGAAGTTAAGAAAAAGAAGGGAGTAGAAGGGAGAGGAGAGAGGGGAAAGGAGACCATGACTTCAGTTACCTAATCCATAATCCAAATAGACCAAGTAGGAGATATGACTAGAAATAAAAATTAGCTTGTGAACTAGGCCAGACAGGACAAATTTAAGCTTTTACTAAGATAAAAGTGGCAACGACCAAACTTTGATTCTGCAGTGTATAGTCCTGAATTTCTGTGCCTAAGCTCCCTGAGATCTGGATCATACAGTGCTCTGAGGTAGTACAAATTTACCTGACCAGCACTAAAAACTCCTGAAAGTCCTGACTGTGGTCCCTGCCTCTTCTCACAGAAACCTCATAGACTCCAACAAGTACCCACCTGGTCATAAAACTCTGCTTTTTTGGATTTATTTGCAGGATTAAGGATTGTAAATCCATTTTACTAGGGAATGTCTCAGATGCTCAGCAACAGATATAGATGCTTTCCCATGTAGCTCATGGGGCTGGATCTGTTCCATGTCAGTAGTAGCCAAAGTTAAATGTTATCTCAATTACAAACGCTTAAAGTGGAACCCATTAAAAACATTAAACGAGCTATTTCACTTAATTTCTTATATTAAGTAAAAAAATGTCTTGCAAATGTCATGACATAGAGGTTATTATCTTAAAGACCAACTCTCTGTAATCCAAGGTAATGGTGGGTTCAGATAACGGGGCTAACAGAAAGAATTGGTGATACGGATAGAAGTTTCAAAGACATCTGTCTGGCTCTGAATGGAGTCAGTCTGGGTCCAGCAGGACTCCTGAGCTTTCAGCTCCAGCCCTGTGAGATCTGGATTAGTTCTTACAAAGCCACTGGCCACTCCAGTCTCCCAAAGACTGTGAAGGTGAATGTGCACCATACAAATGTGCGGACCTGTTCCCATGCAGTGCTGTGCTGCTTCCTTTCCCAGAGAAAATAGAATCATATAATCATAATCAGAGAATCACAAAATGCATTAGATTGGAAGGCACCTTTAAAGGCTGTCTAGTCCAACCTCCCCGCAGTGAGCAGGGAGATCTTCACTAGATCAGGTTGCTCAGAGCCCCACCAAACCTGACGTCAAATATCTCCAGGGATGGGGCCTCCACTATCTCTCTGGGCAACCTGTTCTATTGATTCACCACCCTCATATTGAAGATTTTTTTCCTAATAACATAAATCTCCCCTTTTCTAGTTTAAAACCATTACCCCTCATCCTATCACTACATGTTCTCATGAACAGTTCTTCCCCAGATTTCTTATAGGCACCTTTCAAGTACTGGAAGACCTCTGTAGGGTCACCCCAGAGCCTTCTCTTCTCCAAACTGAACAAGCCCAACTCTCTCAGCCTATCCCCATAGGAGAGGTGCTCCAGCCCTTTGATCATTTTAGCAGCTCTCCTCTGGACACGGTCCAACAGGTCCATGTCTTTCTTCTGTTGAGGACTCCAGAGCTGTACACAGCATTCCAGGTGAGGTCTCACCAGAGCAGAGTGGCAGAATCACCTTTCTTGATCTGATGGCCACACTTTTGTTGATGCAGCCCAGGATGCAGCTGGCCTGCTGGGTTGCTGATGCACATTGGTGGCTCATGTCCAGTTTTTCATCCACATTTACTCCCAAAATACTCCCAAGTACTAGGAGCACAATGCAGAGAGCTTACATTTAGGAGCACCACTGCTGCTCAGCACCTGTCAGGGTTTTCATTGAAGCAGCTCCACAGAGAAAAACACTTGAACAGATCAAGCTCAGATCAAACACTGGAGATCACCTTGTGCTTCATCACTTATGCAGATACCTCCAGTAGACTCCGTGAGGAGTCCAGCAGCACTTGGGCAGGATGACAAATAGACCTTGGAAGCATAGACTGACATTGGCAACCCTGTTAGTCAACAGCACAGTGGTCTGGCCAAGGAAGGATGAATTTACCATATTACTGCAATGGAAAGATTTAGTGATCACAGACAAACACATTTGAAATGGAGAAATTACCATCACACTTAGCAAGAGTTTTGTCCCTAGTTGGCCCACAGAAGTTGTTGTGACCTCCAGTTTTTACTGACAGCTGCTAGGCATCCTATTTCCAAAAGTTGGCAAGCTTCCCAGCTTAAAATAAGGCGAAAGAGCACAGGACTGGAAGGTAGTGTATGTGGTTCATTGCTCTCCCACTTTAATCCACAGCATCTGACTGCTGACAAGATCTGCTATTACAGCTCTTTTAGGGCTCTTCAGTGAGCTTGTGCGAGTTCTTAATCTACAGATCATTGACATGATAGAACATAAAGGCAGCTTCAGAGCCCATTATATTTTCAGTTGTCAGACTGAACACAGGGAGATGTTCATCACCAGAAACTCACTATAACGCTACATACAAACACGTTCATGAAGCCTTTAATCTTTCATACCAGAAAGGTACAAAACACACCACTCCATATTTTTTTTAATTAAAAAGGCATCAAGCTATCGAGTATTATGAAGCAAAATAATTTCATCACAGTTGCTTTTTCTCATTTCTAAGCTAAAACCATTACAAGACCATCAGAGATTCAGAGGATTATTTTTGTTCCTTTGCTTAGTATCTGATTAGAAAATATAATTTTAAAAACTGCTTAAAATTGCTGTGCACTATTACAACTCTCCTGACAGATCTCACTTATAAGCTCATTACTCTTTAAAGGTAAAGGGTAAATAGATACAAAATGGGATTCAGAAGGGTATCTCAACAGCATCCTGTCCAAGATGCAGCTTAAAATTTCAATAGCCAGGGCAGTCAATTAAATGATAATGACTTTCACCTTAAAAATTTCAGCAGTAAATTTCAGTTCTCTTCACTGCCCTTCACACAAGTAACAATGAAGTGGGTAAAAGTTGTCAGCTCTTTGATGAAGTGAGTGGAAAGCAGGGATTTGATGCATGACCTGACAGGTTGCAACAACAACAACAAATGCTAAGTGTGGTGTTATTGTCAAAGTATTGATGAGTTTGGCTTATTTCTGGCTAAAGTAAAAAGAGTCTCTCCAACTTAAGTTCAAAAGAGGAAGGCTATTTTTTTTTTTTTTCCTCAGCAGACAGCAGTTGAAATGGAGAACTTCTATGGAGGTCAGGATGACTATAAAAACTTGATGAAATGAGCTCAGCCTCTACCATTGCCTGATTCATTCACTTCAGTTTCTTTCTCTCTCTGGAGCTTCTCCCTTAAGATGACAACCTTGATGACAACATCTTGAGAGCCACTCCAAAGTAATTTCAAGCAATCTATAGCTACCATGGGGCGGAAAGCTCCCAGCTTACAAAGCAATAGTAGCTCTGAGATCTAGCTCATCTGCCAGGATGATACCTCTGCAAGCTTCTCTAGACTTCTTTGCAAGCAAATAGCTTACCCACTTGATCATAAATCAATTCAGTGAAGCTCTGCAGAATCCAGGGCCCAGATGCTGTGTCTCTACCTTGTTCTCTGAGGAGCTGAAGCATTTCTCCAAGGACAGGGAGTTGGCAGCTCATGCTACCAAAGCAAACATCAGTGAAAGATTCAGGATGAGTGATAGAAGGGTATGTAGGGAGCGATAAAAGCCATAGTATAGCTTCCTCCTACTAAGCATAACCCTGGTGTTAGATAAGCTCTAATGAAGAGCATACTTAGTCCCTTACTTGTTTGCAGAGGGGATTGACAGGTTGAAGAAAGCTTTTCCAAATGTTCACAATGGTCCAAACCAACACCCAGATTCAGACATCTCTCCTGACTTGCATCTGGTGTTCTGGTTCACCAACACTGCCAACTACTTATGTGCTTAATGTTCAGCATTTTGGATCCAGCTCTATATCTATCACATAGACCCCATGAAAAAAACCCAAAACAAACCTTTAGCCATGACTATCCATAGTCAGGCTTCAGGTCTCAGTTGATTTTCTTCTTTAGAGTCTTTTGTATAAATGGGAAAAGCATCAGATACTGGAGATGTAGTTTGACATGCTGATGGTAAATACCAATGACTTTTGTGTCCACTACCTAATTCACCTTAAAAAATATTTTGTTACTACTTGAATTTATCTATTCTCTCCCTAAAAACTCTCATCCAATGTAAACTTGATATACCTCTCTCCATGATTGTACATTGCTCAAATAAGTTTTTTAAAAAGTATTTAATATTAACAGGTTATGAGGTGCCAGTTTGTTAATAACTAAACAGATGTCTTTTCTCCAGAAGTTATATCCAGAATTACATAACTTAGGAAGTGAAGCAGCTTTAATGATCAAATAAATTGCTACACCTGGAAAAATAATCACTATGAAAGCCCACTCACTTTTTTAACACCAAAAAAACATTGTAACATAAAGTCTTGTTCCCATATCCTGTTTCTCCACTGACTGAGCTGATTTCATGTTTTGGCAGTGTTCATCTGAGATATCTTTGAGCTACGAAACACAACACCTCAAAGTTGTGGAAGCCATCTATGCTGCACTTGCTAAATCTGATTCCTTTCACAGTCACCGGTCAAAACAATGGGGGTCCAAACACTGCCTTCGGTAGAAACAAACCCATGCTGACTTCATTTGTCGTACATGAAAAGCAAACCCAAACTGTACAGTCAGCCTTACGACATAACAGGTCTCAGCCTGTAAACACATGTCTCAGATCTTGAAAAGCAGAAAATGAAAATAGTACAAGCATTTTTTTCCACTTACGTTTTTAATTTGAGGCACAAAGGTGCTGGCCAGGGCAGATGCCACACAACCACATTGCTCAGTTTGGTCTGTCTGGGCTGCGCCTGCATGGAGGGAAGGAATTGTGCAAAATGACGCTATGCAAAAAATGTGGATGGCTACGTTGTGGAGTCCCAGCAATGACATGACAACCTCTTTCATACCTGTGCCCTGTAATTCATGGGAGAAGCCCCCATCATGCTTGAGAGACTGCACACTGATTGAGAAAATGTCAGGGTAAAACAACAGCAAAGTTCTTCGACGCTCTTGAATGAACTATAATTACTGCATTGTCTAGAAAAGTAGTTCAATTAACAGAGATACATGCATGGGGGATTACTGCGGTGAAGAACACTCTCCTTCTAATGACTTTCTACAGAAATTTTTACTCAGAAGGGATTTTAAACATATTAAATGCTGGGCAAAGAGAGCACTGCAGGTAAAGCTCGGCTGAATTTTGAAAGAAAGAACAATTTATATTACTGGAACATTTAGAAACAATTCAGGCAGAGATAATAAATGATTAATGACTACCAATAAATGGTTGGTCAGTGGTTATGATGGTTAAGGATCTAAGAGGTTTACAGATTTGCTAAAGAGATGGGATTGTGCCAGTATAACGTATATGCTCCTCTTGTCAGCAATATGCTTTTAAGACCACGTTATTTTTATTTAACCTTTTTAAACTATTTATAAGGATAGTCTGAATACTAATAAAATAAATAAATAAATAAAAGAAAAACCCACAAAAAAACATTGGATCCTGTTTGATCTACTGTAAATGTACAATCATTAGGAAATCATGCAACTGACTTTTAGCCACTGACAAAGTCTAGAGGCCAGTGTCAGGTTCAGTGACCATGGTGTGTCAGGAAGGAAGGCAGATGAAGCAAACACTAGTTATTCTGTTTCTATCTACCTAATTACATCTGTGGTCCCTCCAGGTTAGACAAGAGACATTTCTATCTGCCCCTGCAGCATTACAGTCTCTGTAGTCCACCTTCTCCTCCATGTATATTCTACTTAACTTGCTTGCACTGCAAAATCACAGCTACTCACCACTACTGCAAATATGGATTCAGAATCAATTCCTACCAAAGAAACACATGTAGAGCCACCACCCTCCTTCATGGATGGGAAGCACCATTCCATGGTCACTGTCAGTCTTTATTTGGCTATAAAAGTGATTTACTCTCCCTGCTGTGCAGCTGACCTTTTCAGAATTATACTCACAGCTCACCCTGAAGCAAATAAACTCTTAGTGCAAAGGGAAATAAACCCTCCATAGCCCACTACTGGTCTTTCTAATTATTTCTGAAATGCATTTGCACTTACAGCAGTTCTTGAGGGTGTCACTGTACAAAGCACCCCACAAACCTAGGAAAACTACACACCATTCAGGAACAGGCTGACAGTGCCAGGTTTGTTTCTGAGGACAGACAGATGAGATACCATCTCTCTGCACAATGTGTTCCAAATACCTATTACCATGCTGTTGGGAAATAGAGATACAGTAGATATAGCTGATGTATCCCAGATTTGTCACACCTTACCTACTGTCCAAACCTCCAGTACTGAATCAAACACAAGTCACTAGGGTCAGTGGGCACCAAATGTAAGAGGCTTAGGACAAGAAAAATCACATCCTAAACACCATTGATTTTACTGAACAGCTCTTTCCCTGAATATAATGGGGAGGCAGGGACATTTGCTTAGATATGGGTTTTAATGTTGTAGGTAGCCACATAACCCAAGTGAATTTCACCCTGTTTATTAATAGTTGATGGAAAGGAAAAGAGATATCCCACTGCAATTTCAGTCTGCTTAGAAAGGTTGTGTTGACTACTGTGATTTAACCTCTCACTCCTGTAGAAAATGCTGCCATTTTGTGAGCCCCACACTGGGGAATGATCATTTAAGTGTCTTATATCTGCACAAAGATATAAGACCAAAAAGATATAACCAAAGCAAAGATTTTTCACAGTATTTTTTCCTGCGACCAGACTGCTTGTATAGCAAAAATTCACTGAGATAAGACAAGCTATTGCCAGTAAGATTCACTTTTTACACAGAAACAAACAAACTGATTGACAAAAGTCAATCAGCAAATCACAAAGTTGTTAACCCTTTTCCTCAGATGCCTTAGATAAGAAGGGTCTGGTATTGTCTCCCCCTCTAGTCACTAATGTGGCTGGATGACTCCAAATTTACCTTGGTAAATGCATTGGCAGTCCTGGAAGTCTGTGAGAGAAGTGACTTTTATTTTGCTCCTGGCAAAATTAGCATCTATGCCAATTTTAAAACACAAAATATATTTTTTTTTTTTTTTACTCTTGCAGGCCACAGACAAAGCCTGACAGTTTCCAAACCATTTTCTGACAAATTAAGGTAACTGGCCTATCTTGCTTTGTTAAAGACACTGTCCTATTTAATTGGGATGAAAATAGCACAAATGACTGACCATCAGTTAGGAAATGTAATCAATTCATATTCTAGTCTATGTTGCCCCATACATGGTGTGTAAGAAATTTATTTCCATCTGCTGAGTACAGGAAAGCTATAAGTTAAAGACACAAAGAAAAACTTATATATGGTCACACCTATACTGTTTTTCTTTGACATGGGCAGAAGGAGAAAAGGAATCAGTCCTACAGCAATCCAACCTCAATAAACTCTCTGTCTGCATGGATGTGGGGGGCACCTTTTCAATCCCATAGAAGATAAATTTCCATTTGAGGTGAAGTGCTTTCTTTCTGCTGTGACATTTTTTAGAAGATCTAGACAGACATTCACTGCCTCTGACTCCCTCTCCCTACCAGGGGGATATTTTTTGTGCCCTGGGCTGCCTGATGTTCTCAGTTACCCCACAAGAACTTGATTTCTCCATGGATCCCACCTGGGATGACTTGGGACCCCACCTCACCTTTCTTGAGATCAGAATAATCTGAGTGGTCCTCCTAGCATTGGTAGGAGGTCCTCCCAGCAATGGCACTCCTAGCTTGAGCATAGGTGGCCACTGCAGGACACAGTCACTTTGGAGGAAGAAAGGCTCACACCAGTATGTCAGGAAATCACAGAATCACAGAATTACAGAATATTAGGAGCTGGAAGAAACCTCGAAATATCACTCAGTCCAACCCCCTGCCTGAGCAGGATAATCTAGAGTAGATCACACAGGAATGTGTCCAGATTGGTCCTGAATGTCTCCAGAGAAGGAGACACCACAACCTCTCTGGGCAGCCTGTTCCAGTGCTTTGTCACCTCCACGGTGAAAACACCGTGAAAGTTTTTCCTTACATCCAAATGGAGCCTCCTATGCTCCAGTTTGGACTTGTCCTATCACTGGCCAACACTGAAAGCACCAATATGGCAACAGCTCATGGAAACCTGTCCAAATTCACCTGTGACAAACTTGACTGCCCAGTGCTTTTTAAGCAGCGAGAGCTGAATGTGGCCCGGAAATGGACCCCTGAACACAAACACCATCTGGAAATAAACTCACCAAAGCTTTATTATTAAAAAGTTCTAGTGGTGACTTCTATTATTGTCCTGAGATCAGGATTATGGGTGTATTATCCTGTTCAACAGTTAACCATGTAAGATACAGGTGACCTGGGAAAATTGTTCATGTTATTTCAGATTCAGGTACATAGTTGGTTTTTGTTGGTTTTTTTTACCTTCTGTCTCTTATTTCATTAGGAAGTGAATCAAAGGCAGATCCACGTACACAGCTTCTAATGAAACTGCTGGAGTGACAAGAGATAGCAAAACAATTAAATTTCATGCTGTGTGTGAGCTAAAACAGAAACCTTTTATGCTTCTGTGGTTGTCAAATTGGCCAACTCAAACCTGTTAGTTTTTTAACTTTAGGAAGAATATAAAGGCCTCTTGAATCATGCACAAAGTATTTCTTAATGGCTTTTACCCTATGTTTAACTTCAGAGAGCATATATTCCTTTAGGACTAGCTCCACTGCATACAGTCATCCTACTGAGCTCATGAGTGCTGTGCTCTGAATTGCCAGGTCTTGTTTTCTGTTAAGTCCTTTGTTTTGTTATTCTGTCGTGCTGTTGACTTGTATACTTCATCTGTCAAATTATATTTCTTGAGACTAATTTTGGATTCAATAACTGCATCTCTTAAAATTAGCAAGATGTGAACGTAGAAAATGCCTAGCAATCAAGAACTGTTTTCCCCTAAAAATAATCAATTTCTAGATCAAAGTGCTCTGTTGTCCATAGCATCCATAACTCCATTTTTGCTCTTTTCCATCCTTTGGCTACCTCCTTTTGTAGTTACTCAGCCTTAATTCTGTCTTTAACCAATCAAGATGGCACTTGAATGTCCTGGAGTTACACTAGTTAAAAATTAGTTTAAAATGGCGTATAGGAGCAAGCTGAAACATAAAGTAACAGCTAGAGAAAATAAATTTCCTGTCACAGAAACAATGTAAAGAAGTACTTCTCAAAACTTGGAGTTATTTGTACTGGCTTTGTCTTCCTCATGTTTGTCATGACAGTAGCAATATCAGTCTTTGCTGCCTTGGAACAATGAACCATCAGGAAAGCAAACTTCCATTTGTCAGCATTATCTTTACCACACACGTGTAGACACAGATTCAAGCTAACCAAGTAAAAAGATCAAAAGAAAAAAAGCATTTTAAAGTACTTCCTTTACTACAGTGCATGGACATCTAAACCCAGGTGTCTCAGGCATATTTAAGCAAAATAAAAGATGTTATATGCTCTTTCATGCTGAATGGATGCTAAAATTCCTTTGTAATTTAGTGCAGCCCTTACAAAGATGATTAAGTTTCTCATTTATTACATACATACTGTGCAGCCCCTGCAGATAACAAGGTCCTCCTTAGTCAAGGCAGACTGTAAACAATACCTATAGCTGCCGTGGAATGAACAAAGAGAACGGACTATCTTTTGCAGTTAACTAATATGAACACTTACTTGATACCTGTCATTTTTCCCCAGACTGAACAACCCCAGTCATGCTCATCTTCTGATGTATATCATTAGCATAATGTCTCTAATAGATCTGTTCTGGGCTTTCTCCAGATAGCTCAATTTTTTTTCACATGTGGTGCTCACAAAACTTCAGAATGAGGACTTATCAATACTGAATAACATGGGATGGTTACTGCCTCCTGTGTCTGCCTTTGCTGTAAGAGCATGAGTTTGTTTACTTAGTCAAGGTCAGCTTCTCACCCATTGTACTTAGTGCCAAAGGGACACATTTATGACCTTTGCTGCACCACAATTGGACCATTTTCTTGAAAATTTCACAAATAACTTGAATGTGGCTCCCACCCAGCATTGTGTTTGGTCAGTTCCCACTTGGTGACACCAAGAAGGTTTCCTACTCCATCATCTATGATATCAGTGAAAATAATAATAGTCCAAACAAGCCAGACAGCTCATTACACCCTCTCACTACATACCTTCAACCATAATAATTATTTGTACATTTTTCAAGCTATTTTGCACACACATTCAAGGAGTTTTACTGAAACCACAAACCTCTAGAATTTGCATTATATTGTACTAGTAGGTTTAGTGAGGTGCCTTGCCCTGTACTGAAAATCAAAACTTTTCTCTCCTTCTAGGTTCATCTAAGGCTCTCTTGTGTCTCCATTCCCTGCTTTGAACCTCTTGAAAGACTACCTCTAGTTTCCTCTTTTGTCAAACTCTCTTCCCAACAACATCTCTCCTTTCCTTCTGTTGTTTTTCTTTGATGTGGGCTATAAAGTCTTCTGTGTGTGTCTTTTGCTTGGTGTTTCTGTCTCACCTAGTCTACAGAAAGTCTTTATTCCTTCACTTAACACTTCCAGAAGGGAAACTGTGCACCCAAATAAAGTGTCCACACTAGAATCCAATGAGAATCTGGCACAAAAATTTATTGACTGAGGGAGCTTTTGTTCTTTATTTATTTATTTATTTAATATTATAGATAGGATACCACAGTATCCTGTCCTGCAAAGAAGAGTAAGTTCTTGGCATGGATTTGTTTTGGCTTAGACCCATAGCTGAAATTCTGCCTGTGGCTTGAAGTCAACCTGCTACCCTGGGGAAAAGCCAGTGTTGCCTCGAGTAGAAAGAAGTTCAAGAGTAAAGAAACATATATATCTACATAGCTATCTGCCTGAATGTCGAGTATCTTAAGCTCTTTTTGCAGCAGAGACATTCAGTCAATACATTCAATGGGGCCTAAGGAGTTATTCAGACACTCGCTGTCCACTCCAAGGTAAACTGAATTGCTCTCTGGGCTGCATCAACTGGCTGTATAGCCATCGACAATGAGATCCTTAGACAGAATGAGTTCATTTCAATAGTCCATGTGGGCCTTTACTCAGTGTGATTTGAGATGATCCATGGTCTCTTTCATTTCCTTCTCCTTGGGGTGCCTCATACATCAGAAAGCAAATGCATCACATCTCTGCATGCAGGCCTATAAAGTTAAAAGGTCTCCACTCTTCCTTTCCTCTGAAGGACCTAAGCTGAGTTAGCTGAACTGGAAAAATTTACATTTTTATAGTTCTTTTCTATGATATTTGTTCACATTTCTACACTAATTCAAGGATTGAAAGTCAAGGAGAGCTGATGCGGTGACAGAAATGATGAACAGGAGTCTCTATTCTGTTTGCATCTCTCCCTGTTAAAACGGCTGCAACAAGGTTGGTGTAAAGCCCTGAGCTACAGCCAGATCCCAGACTCCTAGCCAAGCCTTCTTTCCTTTGATGAATGCCTTGGGATATCACCTTGCTGTGACTGGTCTTGCTTCACTACACAGTGGGGACAAATGCACAGAGGAACCTTCTGTACATGCTGTGAATCAGCAGAAATGATCAAATTTAATTGGAGTGTGTGTCTGAGAAATACATCAAATATAAAGACCTTCTTTCTCACTGTATGGAAAACTGCACTCATTGAAAGTCACTGGTCTTATTAGCATAAGGGTAACTAATGATGCTGTACAGGAATTCATTTTGAGGAGCTCTAGGCTTCACCTCACCTGTTGATCAGTTCATCTAAATGACTTACTACAGGCTGAAAAAGAAAGGAAAATCTTTTAAAAACAGCTTCCAGGAGGTACATGTGTTTTTGGGGTTTCTGACTAGGCCTCCTGCAGGAATGACTCTTCCTCTGTCACCCTGCCTTGCTTTGCCCGGTTGTTTCTATCGTTTGATCTATCTTTTTATGCCGAAAGCCAAGTTCTGCACTTTTAACAGAAGAGTCAGCAATGTTGTCTAAAGACCCTTTAGACTGAAATGGAAGTTATGTGTCCATTAATTCCATTAATTAGTGTATTCACAGCATGAAAGAATGGTTGGCTTTGACAAACAAGTGGAATGACCCATAGTCTGTAAGAATAGTGTGTGCTAAACAAACTTCCTCAGATTTTTAGGACTGTTGGAATGAAGGCCCAGATACATAGAGGCATTTCACTACCTGAGACCTGCTGATTAATGGGAGTCCAGAGCAAAAGTGCTTTCGTGGATCTTGGCCAAAGTGCCTGAACTCTGGTCCAGATGCCAAGGACTAGAGGCAATGGCAAACTTTCCATAAAAATCAGTGGAACAGGCTTCAAGAGCTAATTTATAGTTAAAAATCTAATGTTAAGACTTATTGGCAGCTGAAGTAAATTGCCCCAGGATTGTAGAAGTCAGCAGCCCTTGAACCATTGAAACTACCAGAGAATTGCCACAATTCTTCCATTGTTTCATCAGTTGACTCAGAAGTTTTCTAACAGGATGCTGCTGGCAGAGGCCACAATGGTGGCCTGTAGGACTATGGGAAGAGGGAAATGGTCAGAGCCTGGTGGACTAACTTATGTCCACCTTCTGCATCCTTCAGGGGACATTTCCATGGAAACAGGAAGATGAAGAAATGATGGGGTCTGAGACACCCTCGTGTTTGCTGAAGTCTCCAAAATATTGTTGAAATATTCCCACAGATACTCTGAAACAGTGGATCAGTAAGTGAGAAGCTACAAATCCAGCTAAAACACAGTGCTGGGTTATACCCTACCCATCAGTTTCCTTGCAGAACATTAGGTAATCGGCTTTTAAATATTTTATTTGCTATGAATTTCAAGCATTTCCCCAGTGTGCTGAAATGCGCCAAGGATTGTGGCTTTTGATATTTAAGCCAAAACCCAATAATCTGTTGACCTGTCAAATAAGATATTTCCAATGTTTAATAATTTTTTAAAATCCTGTGAAAGCCAGTTCAGAAAATATTCCTGTTAAACAGACACTGGTGGCTGCTTTAAACCCTTCACTTAAGCCCTGTGCGGAAGAGAGTTAGAGATAAGACCAAAGCCAACATATCCTTTGAGCACTATGATCAAAGTACTTAAGAGATACTTTAACTGAACTCCTGTTGCTGTCAAAATGCTGCTACTCCCTTCATGCTCTCATAGTGTACCACTGGAAAGACTACTGAAGAACTTCTGTCTTTAAAACACCCACCTGTTATATGACTGGGAGAGCTGGGCTTGTTCAGCTTGGACAAGAGAATGCTCCAGAGAGACCTTATAGCAGCCTTTCAATACCCAAAAGATGCCTGTAAGAAAGCTAGGGAAAAACTGTTCACAAGGGCATGTGGCAGTAAGATCAGGGGTAATGGCTTTAAATTAGAAAAGGGGAGATTAAGGTTGGATAAGGGAAAAATTCTTCAATATGAGGGCGGTAGATCACTGGAAGAGGTCACCCAGAGAGGTAGTGGAGGCCCCATGCCTGGTGATATTCAAGGTCAGGCTTGATGGGGCTCTGAACAACCTGTGGAGTTGAACAATCTAGTGAAGACGTCCCTGCTTAGTGCAGAGGCAGGCAGCGGGGTGGTGTGGACTAGGTGACCTTTAAAGGTCCATTCGAACCTAACACACTCTCTGATTCCGTCATTGTATAAAACATACCAGTGAGACCCAAACCCCCAAAATTACAGTGGAAGTCTGACAAACTGATTTTAAGGGACGTTGAATCAGACTGCTGATGGCTTGATTGGACCATTCATTTTAAATAGTTATAAGGAGGGTATGTGTGAATAGTCCCATTGGTAAGATTACTCTTGGGTATTAAGCATGTTTTATATACATGTCCACAGAAGTTAGAATGTGCTTGCAATGCTGACAAGCTCTACCAGCACTCCCAGGGCGTAAAGATACCTTTTCAGACTTGTGTTGCAGGATATATGAGCTGCAAAAGGCTCCTCAGTTGTTGATCCCATTACTGAGTCTATGTGTGGGTGACAGTCCTCATTTCTCCAGGCAAAACCATATTTTAGGTAATTCTTTCAAAGAGCTGAGCATGTTGGAGCTGAACTGGGGACTGAAGAGGTTGGGGTCTTTTGAAAAGACTACACTAATTGCTGGCAGAATAATAATCTGAGGTTGCTGAGTCCTTTAGAAAGGAGGATGGGCTTTAGGTAACAGTCACAGTCAGTGCTTAAATCACAAACTTGACCATATGTTCCTATTGAAAAGGTAATCAGAAAGGAAAACAGATAATAGAGAACATGAGTTGATTAATAGAAAGAGATCAACTAGGCTTTGTATTTCAAACTCAATTAACAAACAAATTAAAATGACCTTCCTAGTTGGAAGCAAGCAGCATCTTAAATTATTTCCACTTTAATTAATTAAACTGGTAATTAGTAAACCTGGTGTCTTGTTCAATTAGTAGAGAATTAGAATGAGTTACATTTCTACTGTGGAAATGCTTGGTTTTTTTGTTTTCCAAATAAATAGGAAAATAAGTTCCTGAAGGGTCCAATGATGGCTAAAAATTAATGCCTAATCAAGTCCTAAAACAAGATCCTGGGCCAGTGTGTTACTTTCTACCACCAAATGCAATAAAGCCTGGACAGAAATAAATCCTAAAATTGCTCCCGTTTGAAATGGGGTTACTTCTGCCTTCTCCAGTGTACATATGTGTGCCCAGTAATCACTTCCTGAGGAAGGAAGACAAGCAAAGCCAAACAAAAGGATATTTGAAGTGTGACCATCATCTTGTTTGGTTTCCTTGTCTTTCTTGTCCACTGTTCAGTACCAGCTGGATGTTGTTTTACATGCAGTTACCAGCAAAAATAAAGAACTGGAAACCTGGGGAATGTATATGGCACTACTAGAGCTGTAACATAGGGAAGAGCCATCTGACCTGTTTAAATTACAAGTTTAAACGGTGACCTTGGCAGAACCATAGTGTTAGGAAGTTACTCTAGCTGGAGGGAACCTCAGGAGGTCTTTAGATCACATTCCTGCTCAGATCACTGAAATCAGACCAGGTACATTGTCCAGCTGAGTCTCAGAAACCTCCAAGCACAAGGTTCACACATCCTTTCTCTACAACCTGTTCCAGTGCTTAATGTGGAGTTCTCTGAAGACATTCAAAACCAATCTGGACACGTTCCTGTGTGATTTAATCTAGGTGATCCTGCTCGAGCAGGGGGGTTGGACTAGATGATCTTTTGAGGTCCCTTCCAACCCCTCACATTCTGTGATTCTGTGATTATATTCACAGGAGACAAAAAAAAATCATTCAGTCTGAACTTCACTTGTTGGAACAAGATGATTTTAGAGTCCCTTCCAACCCAAAACATTTTATGATTCTGTGTCCCAGTTCATGACCACTCTGTCTTTCTCCCACTGTGCACTTGAAGGAAAGATCCTTGCTTCATCTCCTTGATAACATCCTCTTATGGGCTAGAAGACAGTCCCCAAATCAATCCCTTCTCCAGGCTGAACAAGCCTTATTCTCTCAGGATCTCCTCACTGCAACTGCACATGCTGCAAACCTGTCATCTTGGTGACTGTCCATGGGGATTCTTCCAGAACCTTCCTTGTACAGTATCCCAAACCTGGAGAATTGACACAGTACAGTAGACAAGTGACAGATAAAGTGGATTAATAATTTCCCTTGATCTACCTGCTATTCTTCTGTTAAATTAACCTTGTATACTGCAAACTTCCTCTCCTGCTAGGTCACATTCCCAATGCTCGCTTAGCCCACTGCCCACCAGGACTTCCAGGTCCAGATTTAATGATTTATTTGTTGTAGACATCCACTCTTGCTGAAGCCATAAGCTATATTTGATCAGAAATGTATCTAGCATCTGATTTCACAATTGTAGAGAGCATGAGGTTGGCTCAACAATTGCAACTGGAAATATAATCAGCACTTCTAAAACTCTGGCAAGTAAAGGACACCAAAAGACAGACTGAGAGATCCACACCACAAATATCTACCATCACAGAATTAAGTGTCTGGTTCAGCAGAAACAATTTGCTGTGCAGACGTACCCAGGAATTTCCTTACAGAGAAAAATACTTCCTTGCTCTTCCTCCTGAGTAATGACAACCTGAACTCCCACAGATGTCCAGCACACGACTCATATGAGCACTTGTTTCTGCTATTTGGCAACTCTTCAAGGGGTATCAGTCTAAATATAGTCCAGCCTGCCAACCACCAGTCACTGCAATATTTGAAACACCTCTCACACCTATGCTGCCTGCTGATAGCAGCAAGACTTCTGAAGCTCTCCACCAAGTTGCCAGTGCAGAGGCCATGACTTCCAGCTCCCAGTCAGCCCTTGGATAAGCTGAGCCTTTTGGCTCCTCAGTCTTGGGCACTGAGTGCAAAATCACCTCACTTCCTCTTACCACTAGCAGGGGGTTGCAAAGCTGCTCTAAAAAAAAGACATGGCCCATAAGAATAGACAACAAAAATAATCACTCCCTGTTGCTCACGGCAATAAAACCACAATGTTGTGGTGTTTGGAAGTCATCTTCTCTCTGCCACTCACAGAGCAGAGCCACTCTAAGACCCAGGAGGCATTAATTAGTGTCTCTGGCACTGCAGGAGACACTTGTGCAGCTCATCTCTGTGCTCTGTGCTTTGTCTGCCCTATCCATTTCTGTGTTTTGATGCTCTCTCGGGGTTTTCATTAGCAGAAGTTCAGACATGCGTCTGCCATTAGACTTCCACTTTCTCCAGACAATTCTTGAGGATCTACTGGCTACATATATACTAGTAAACAAAATGACTAGGACTCATTAGTTCCTTGGCACATCTTGGCACAGTTAGGCTCATGCCCATGTGGCCAGCTCTCCTCCCACCATGTCCCCCACACCGACAGGCAAGCCTCATCCTTCCCATTAGTGGGGAACAACACTGCCTGTAAACCTCTAAACCTTTGAGGAATTTGCCCCAGTTACAGCCACATCACAGGCCCTGCTAACAGCTCCACACTTTGGGCAGTTAGGACAGGCCATACATCCATGCCTTATACCCATGCAGACATAACCACTGATTCCAGATTAAACCACTAAGGGCAAGTTCCTCCAGGCTTAATGTCAAGAATAAAGATTTAAACACACTTCTACTTCAAAAAAAAACCCCAAAACAGTCTACTGAAAGCAGAGAAACTGTTGCGTACTGTGAGCTTTAAACATTTCTCCACATTCCTATATTTCCAGCAGAATATGTAATTCTGCATGTGTATGTGCTCACAATAAATAACTGTGGGACATGCAGATGAATACAGCAGATGACCATGAAATGAATCCTTGGATTTTCATTTAAAAGTAAATTTCCTACAAGGGTTTTTATAGAGAGCTAAACTGACACATTGATATTTGAAAACTTCATCCTGTGTGTCAGGAAAGCTGAGAAATTTATTTCTTGATTGTTCTTGAATAAAAGTCACCAGAACAGTAGAATAGAAGCATAAAACCACAAAATGGTTTGAGTTGGAAGTGACCTTTAGTACAACAATGCAATATCATAGAATCATTGAATCACAGAATGATTCAGGCTGGAAGGGACCTTAAAGATCATCAAGTTCCAACCCCTCTGCCATGGACAGGGACACCTCTCACTAGATCAGGCTGCTCAAGGCCCCATCCAACCTGGTCTTGAACACCTCCAGGGAGGGGGCAGCCACCAATTCCCTGGGAAATCTGTGCCAGTGCCTCACCACCCTCACAGTAAAAAATTTCTTCCCAATCTCTAAGTTAAATCTTCCCTCCTTCAGTTTAAACCCATTACCCCTTATTCCATCACTACATGCCCTGACAAACAGTCCCTCTCCATCTTTCCTGTGGGTCCCTTCAGGTACTGGAAGGGTGCTGTAAGGTCTTCCCAGAGTCTTCTCTTTTCCAGGCTGAACGAGCCCAATTCTCTCAGCCTGCCTTCACAGGAGAGGTGCTCCAGTGCTCTGATCAACTTCCTGGCCTTGCAAGTCCTGGAGACCTCCTCCAATTCCATATTTTCCTGTGTTTTCAGGAATCACTGGCCTTCTGTCTGTTTGCAATACTGTTAGTAAAATTATGAATATTGCCAAAAAGTACTTGAGGTGAGACAAAAAGTTTGTGTTCAATGGAGAGATCTCACATCCCCTGAAGGGATGTTTCTCAGATCTACAATGTCTCAACTGGAAATAGCTTCTTCATGAAAATTCCTCTTTCTCTAAACATGCACATCCAAAATCACAGCAATTTTCATGAAGGTTGACTGTCACACACACAAATGCAGATAGCTTCTGTCAGGCTGATGTTGCCAAGCAAGTTGTTCATTTAATATGTAATAAGAGACCAGTCATACTGGCTGAGAGCATGTGTGCAAATAGAGAACAAGAGTTTTACATTGTAGTTGATTTGGTAAGGGCAGAGGGAACATCATAGAGCCATATGCAGCTTAATGAGATGAGGGACTACATTCAAGACTTCAAAGCAATAAAGAGTGAGAATGACAGAGTCAATACGATAGGTTAAAGTCAATTTACTAAGGGCTTATTCACATCAGAGGATCCAGTTCCCAGCACACAGCTGTGGAAAACGTTCAAGACAACCAAAATATATGATGTGTTATAAAAAGATGAGAGAAAGCAATAGAAAATAGGATCCTTCTAGTTTAACCAGGGGAAATGCTCCAGCCCCAGCTCTGATATTAGATCAGGTTTTTATTCTTGCTTTGAGTCAGAGGAGAGCAAGCGGACAGGTGCATCTGGCCCACGCTGCTCCCCAAGAACCACCATGATTCACCGCTCAGCAACAACTGGTGCATTTTGTCTCTCCAATTTATGCAACAGGTAAAGCTACATGTTAAAAACAACCCCATAAAATCCTCTTATTTTTAAACACCTTTGTGCTCCTCTCTGTGTTTGCCTCTTATGGCTGTTCCTTCCTTTTGATCTTCCCCAGAAGGTATCAGCCAGATGGAGGCAGCGGATGTATGCAATGTCAGAAACCATTTACATGTGACCTACACACACCCTGATGACAAGGTAGTTGAACATATTTTTTTCAATCTGAAATTATGATTTCACCCCAGAATGTAGGAGACAGGCACCCTTGCATACAGTCTAACCAAGACATGCAAGCCTTGGGCAGTGACACATTAGTCACAGACATAAACATCTCCTTTGGCACAAGAAGCGGAGGATAGCACAGTCAGTATGAAATCTTGTTACTTCTGAGGCTGCATCAGCCTTTCATGTTGTGAATCTCTCATCTGTCCATACGTTTAGCTTCTGTTTTTACCTAGTTTTCTCGTGAGATCTGGTAACTGAAGCCGGAAAACCTCAGATTTGGAAAGGTGCGTTTAAATGGATTGAAGAGGCAAGATCAACAAAATGAAGAATTAAACAAAAGCTGAGATAATGAGGAGTCAATGATTTTAGCCCTAAAACTAATGTTTTTTTGGGGAACATTCTTGACTCCTTTGCTACTCCTCTTGTTCAAGTAAAAGAAAGCAGAAGGGAGGCACTTGTTGACCTTACAGACTCCCAAAATAGCCATGGCAAATGCAGCTGGTGGGCCAGAACTGTGATCAGCTGATTTCCTGGTGCCAACCTGGAGGAATGAAAATCAAAAGAGAAGTTTTGCATCAGCTGGAGGCTGCAGCGGAGAAGGAACTTCACCTCCCCATGGCAAGCTCCAGTCAAGCCCCAGTCTCTTGTCACCAGACAAGGTATGTGTCCATCCTGTGGCTAGACTTGCAGATATACCTTTTCATGGGACTGATGGTTTGGGTCAGAGCTAAAGCAAAGTATTGTCAGTTTTTTAAATTTCTTTGGAAAACAGCATCCCTAATTTCCTTGTCCTGAAAATAATTCCTATTCCTAAATAAATCCTTCACAAAGAGTGAATATCACTGGTTTTGGGGAAGGAAAGGTAAGAGAAGACATCAATAAGCATTGTTGCTCTTACTTGGTGTGGCATAATTGCTAGGGATAACTTAAAAATCAAATCTGTGCTCACATTTCTAAGAAAGGTTCACCATTTGCAAAGGCATTCCAGGAGAATGAGCAACTGTTGTGCAGAGCATCCTTATCCCCATGAAAGCTCCTAAACATCCCTATTTGTGAAAAGTTCCAAGGTTCCAAGGCTGTCTCAAAAGTCAGTAATGCCAGAGGAGTCTGATGGGTCTGGCTGTAAGATAGAACACATAGAGGATGGAGCACAGTGGAGACATCGCGACTAAACTCTGTGATAATGCCGTAGCTTGAAGGTTAAATGGAACTAATGCTGCATGTTCGCTACCCTGAGCCTTAAACCTGTCATGAATTTGACAAACTGCCATCCACTAGTGAACTTTACTCATTATAATGTCATTATAATATAAAACCACACCTCCAGCCCAAAAGCTACTTGTCGTTAGGGAAAATATTATCACATCAGGGAAGATCACTATCACATACAGGACAAAAACATCACTTACCATCCTGAACTCTGGGACCAGCCGACAGGCTGGGCCTCTCTTCCCCTGCATCAGGACACCTCTGGGTGAGATTTGAACACTAAGTTATGTTAAATGCCTTCTCAGGAAACTTAGAAATCTCTATAGAGATACTCTATAGCTTAGGTACCATATACATCTATAACGTATTACTAGTTAAGATCTCTTGTGTTTATGAGTGCTTTGCAGTCAGTGTATTCATCACCACCAACCCAAAGAACCCCTGAGCCTGTTGCTGCAATAAACTGCCTTTTATCCAGCTGGTCATACCAATCCTCACTGAACGTGACCAGGCCATTGAGATGGCCGTGGCAGTTCAACAACATGGCCAGGCTGAAGGTGACTTTCGGCATTTGTGCATCTGAATCGTGGTCATCCCATAGCAAAAGGCATGACCAGATCTATAACGATACATTATATTTCATATTTGTGCATCCAAGCCATGGTAGTTCCAAGTGAGGGGCAAGACTGGACCCTAAATTTGGTATAGCTCTTGAACGCAACACTAAGCAGTTTCCTTGGACAGCAACAGGGTACACATAGGGGAGAGAAAAGAACAGCAAAGATAAAGCCTGCCATTTCTGATTTTGGTTCTCTTATAAACATACTTGCTGTAGGAGAAAGAAAGACAGACACAACATACTTTCAGGCCACCTGGAGACCTGACAAACTTATGTCATTGTAGCGCTCTTTAGAGATTGCTATTTAGCTGCCTTTTTGGTGATGAGTTCACAGACAAATGTTCTCTGAGCACGATCCCTTTTTTAAGCACATGGCAAAAGATCAGAAAAAGTAATCACAGAAATGGAAGGGAAATGTAAGATAAAAAGAGACAGTAAAAACCCTATTCCTTGAGCTGTTCCAGACTTATCGGAAGTCAATCAACAAAGAATAAACCAAAGATGCTAAACCAATTTCTTCACATCCAACTTGCCCAACTCATCTTTTAAATTGACTGTGTGAAAGTCCAACAATATCAGGTTGGAGTCCAGCAGATAGAGACAATAATGACTCCACTCCTCTATGCTCTTTATGGCCCTTCTCCAGTCAGCCTTCCTACAATTTGAAACAAATTAGCACAAGAAGTTTATATGTTGCAGTGTCTCATTTTTGTCATCGGCTGGTCCTACTTCCCAACATACCAATGTTAGGCCATTGATTTCCAGCTCTACAATTCTCTTGTTAACCAAACATGATCTCAGCACTGTTCTAGATTTGCATCCATAGACCCTTTATTTGGATAAAGCTAATCTATCTTCAGTTCTTGCTGACTTATATGAACTTATATGAACAATCTGAACAATCAATCTGAACTGGGTTTTTATTACTTTGGATTATGTAAAAGCTAGGCCTCTACAGAAGCATTCTGTTGTTGCCTCTGACTTCCTCTAAGGTCTTGGAAACTATCTGAACCCTGTGGTTTCATTTTCTTGCCCAAAAAATTATATATATTTAAAGGTCCCACCTTCTCTAAGAATCATGTTAGTGAGCAGGGAAGTGAAACCAAGAGCATGCTGAAATCTCTTCAGAAGCATCTGTTCTTATCAGGGAGCTGCTATTTTATAACACGACCATTAATCTTCAGAGTCTCCTTAAGTTAGACCAGTTTGGTATCCAATTTAGGATACCATGGTGTTGTCCCTGCTTTTGCAGGGACAACACCATGGTATTCCCACTAGACATAGTGGGCTTTTGCCCACTATGTCTAGTGGGAATGCTGAGTTCACTATGTCAAACTATACATAGTTTGACATAATGAACTCAGCATTCCTCCTTGCTCCTTGCTGTTTTGAGATGATCATCACTGGGAACTGTATGTATAACAAACCATAATTGTGAATCATGAAGGATGCTTAGATCCAAATTTTACCTCAAACCAAGCCAATGCCAAGGTTTGACCTTTAAATCTCTTTATCTAATTGTCTTATCTAATAGGAACTTGCTCTTCCAGAGAATCCTTAGGTCCCAGTTGGTGAGGTGAGCTGAGTCTTTTCAAATGGGGAATGAAATGCCACATTTTTTGGTCTGGAAGCTGCTTCTAAGCAGCCCACAGATGTTAGCCACCAACTGATCCCAGCAGTCAGGAATTAAGTCCTCCAGCCCCAGCATGCCTGGTCTCTGCTCTCAGCTGATCAATAAAACCCAGGACCAGCATGAAAAGGATGGAAGGACCTATAGTCAGGAAGAGGATGCCTGAAACTACTGGCTGACTGAAGACACAGTGGTGGAAAGTCAAAAGGTGCACTGGGATCAAGTACATGTTTCACATACAGCGTGGTCACACACTCATCATTAATATTGCATCAATGTGAATGCATTTCATCATTGGTAAGGAGAAAAAATTTATTTTTAAGGAAAAAAAATCTCATAACTCTAGGTTTTTCTTTTAATACTGTTTTAAGAAAAGCATTAAAATTTCAGGGAAGGGTCTCGTCATCCTTATTTCGGGGTATATTTTTTCAGCATAGCATTTTCTTTCATGTCCCGTCACTACAGATTTTTCTAAAATCTGTAATATTTAAAATAGCTTAATTAGAATAAATTCTTATTTAGGTCACACCTAGGGTGTCCCTGTTAAGAAACCAACTATACTTACTTTTCAGGTGTAAAGTGTGGAAAAATTAGGTAATGATAGCAATGGTTTTTACTGCTCAATTCTGCTCATGCATTTGTAACAGACTATACATCTCAGATTGCTTAATTTTCACCTAGTCTTCAAATAGTTGATTAATCTCAATTCTCTTCCCTTTAGAAATACAGAATTTTGCTCTGCAAGATTCTTCAATAATTTATATTTGGTACTAGTTGGCAATTTTTGTTCTGATTGTGAACTACCTGGCAAATAACTAGTTTGGTTGCCTCTGAAATACTATGTTTAAGTGGGGTCACTGATTTTCAACAAAAAAGAGTCCATGCTAAAGATCAATAACAGGCACAAGAGAATGGAGGTCCGTCTAAGAAGAGTACCAGGTAGTACTCCTGTCAGTTATGCAAAATAAGGTGTTTTGGATGCATCAGGAGAGTAAATAGTAGGGAAGTAGATGAAGCATTTAAAATATAAACCAACACTGACACAAGCTAGGAGGAACAAAAGAAAGAGTAACATATAACAGTTATTAAGCATCAGATAATAATGCTCCAATAATAACAACTTTCAGTTCTGAGGGTGAAATAATTAAAATCTTTTCCAACCAAACTTGGTGTCTTCAAGTATGAAATGGAAGCACTGGAACTGGTCTTGGATAACAGTCTTAGGCCCCTCCAGTCCATAAACACAGTCCCTGTTCTGAGAATGTCTGAATGAGATGGACAAGAAAAGGTATGAAAGAGGCAGACATAAGGAGAAACTGTCAATAAATATGCTCAATTTGCAAGTGAAATGATCCCTACACACATGCTCCAAGTGCCAGCCTTGCAGATGTAATTGGAGATCTGAAAGTCAAATTGTGACCTTTCTGTCTCCTTCTCCTTCACCAGGATTGAAGATATTTGTGCTGAGAATTTAGCTGATATGGGGGGTGGGGGGTTGGTAGTAACGTGTTAGGCAGAATATTATCACCTCCCTCATCTAGAGACATGTTCACTCCGTGAAAGTCAGATGCAGTGTGTGGCAGACAAGAAGCATGCCTGAATATCGCAGAATCACACAGAAAAGCCGGATCTAATGACTCACTACATACTATTTTTACCCAGATGCCCAGGTTCTTTTATTTTTACAGCCACTTTTTTTTTGTATGATTTGTGTTCAGATCCACTATGAGATATATCAGAATGTCACTATCAATCAGTTTAGACACCCAGATGAATTTTCACCCTGTGCTGATTCAAGAGAGGCACCTAGCAAAGTGCAGAAGATGGACAGCTGCCTGATTAACCTTGCTCTGTTATGTGAATTCACTGCTGAACACTCCAAAAGATCTTTGCTACAGAAATGCCTACATGTATGCCCCTCCATCTATTACCTACACAGCAGCTTTAGTAATGACAAAATTCATCCTAATGACTTAATACACATCTTTAAATGCAAGCACTATGAATCTGTGATGAAACTACTAGAGTCACTGAAAAAAATTGCTGAAATAACAGGAGGCAAAACTGGGTCACAATAAGTAAATTTTTTAAATCAACCTTGTTCTTCCTACAGTGTGTACTACTAATAAATTAAAGTGCATGATAAAAATCTATAGGGAAATCTGTTATCGTAAACTAGGCAAAATTTGACTTTGAACGTCTTTCACACAGCAATTTCCCAGGTTAGTATGTAGGTCAGCTGACACACTGGACCTCAGCATTCACAAGAATGGCAAAATAAATCATACAGCAACTCTAGGCTCTTTTAGTCAATAATCCATTAATGTGGAGAAGCTATGTTTGATTCATGGCTACCGACATTTGAGGGCATTATTCTTCTGTCACTGGAAGCATGGCACATATCTCTCAAAAAGGTAAATGAAAATACAGCTACTGACCCTTCTGTGAGACAATGTCTGCAAGGAAGGTGGAAAGCTGTTGTTAATTGTTGTTGCAGTTGGTAATGGCACTACCAAAAATGATGTTTCTAGCACTTATTCATAGGCCATGACACCATAAAGACTGAGTTCTGAGAGCTGTTAAATGGCCTCACGGTTTGGTTTCACAGTAACTTCACTCCCAGGAAAACACATAGTCTACTTCTTAGAAGCAATAAACCACAACATTTGAAAGGGAGGTATGAAAACATAGGCAAATTGGTTGGCATAGCCAGAAGGATAATACAGACAGACAGACAGACAGACAGATAGATAATCTTATATCAACTAAAGAAAAAAAAAATCCCAACCACTAAAAAAAAAAAAAAACAAAACTGAACAAACAAACAAAAAAATCTCAATTTTTATATTATCAAATAATGGCATCCATCATTGCTTTTCACTCCTCAGGGGACTATAGGAACTTATTTTTTCAAGTTTGAGAGAGGTAATACAAGGCACATACTGGATGACTTTCATAGTTGTAGGAAGCATACATTGGAATTCAGGTAGCTAAACTGCTCTGTATCCATTCTAGCCTACTTGCAGCTTCAGGAGAATCTGGTTCTAGATTTGGTCCAAATGTATATATATGTCTGTGGACACAGTCAGGAAACTCAACTTGAGAATGCTGGGAGCTTTATGAGAGTCTTCAGTCAATTTGCTTACACACCTTCCATTTCATTCTACAGGGACAGTGATAAAAAAAATGAGACCGGAAAGGTCTTTGAGGGGTCACCTAGTGTACACTCATGCACCACTCTTATCTAAACTTTTTCCAAGTACAGCCTTCACCAGTAAATACATTATTTAGATGTCTCATCTTCTTTGCAAAATGCAAGCAAATGGCAGAATAGTAATCTTTCCTATGGAGTTAGTGTTTTCAACTGAATTCCTTAATATTCTGCTCACACTAGACTATTTTTCTAATGCAATCCTCCTAAGGTCCTTGCCTTCATCTAAACTTTTAAATATAAAATAAACACATTTACTGAATTGAAAGCTTCTTACTGAAATGTTTTTAGATGTTAATTTTTCCTCATTTCAGAACAGAGGGCATTAACCTGACGTACTTTTAGACAGACTGTAAAAGCTCTAAACAATAGTAAACTTGGAGAAGACCTACCAGAAGCTAAAGCATGCAGCATTTTTGGCACTCCTGACCATGAGTAGAATAGAAAACAGTGCATCAAGGCTTTATACATTAATCCTTTCATCACTATCTTTGCTTTCACACTGAAGGGAGAGATAGATATTTCTGGAATAATTCTCAATATGACCTTGCAGATTAGACAAAAAAACTCTACAGGCATCAAAGCAATGAGTGCTTCATTCATTGGCTTTGCAACTGAATGGTGTTTTAAACTTGAAGTAGGCACCAGCATACATAAAACAGAAAACTTGAAGATATCTTCTTCAAGACTCCACAAAAAAAAAAAAAAGAACCAAAACCACACTTTTAAACTAAATCTACTAAATCTCCTTATTTTCAGTTCATATTTCCATAGTGTCCCTTGTCTGACTTGCTGTTTGGATCAACATCAATGACAATATCTACTTTCAAACAAAATGGCTGTTGCTAAGCCATACGACTCCCCGCAGTAAGAGTGCCCTATTTTCTGACTACAAAACCTGCTGCTATTCATTTGTCCTAGGACAGCCAAAAATCTACTGCTAAATAGTCCCAGTTCCTATTGTGTCTACCCTACTTTATGATAACAGGGTATGCTGTAATCAATCTAATCTAACATGATTTAAAGGAGTAATGTTATTACATATCTTGCATTAATATCCACAATGCCAGTAGCATCTCTGGAGACCAACTGAGATTTTCATAACAGTTCTTGGACCATACTCGAACTCTTACAATATCAAAAGTTTTCCTTAGTAGCAGCTCCTGATCCTTTGTGATTAAAAGGGATCATGTTGTTTTGGTTTTTTTTCTTCTGCATTTTCGGACCTATGCATAAAAGTAAACTTCCAAGGTAGATTTAAATAACCAGTAGCTTTAAAATCAAGAGATGATAAATACTCTAAAAACATTGGGCTACATTGTCAAGCCTTGATTTTTGCATGCACTCTATCAAACATTCTGCATATCAATGGGAAAATGGTAATATAACTTCTTTCCCTACATAGTGATTAACAGTGTTTGGTAAGGAACTTCAGACTGATCGGTAACATGACATTCATTTTACTCCACAGGCAGATCAAAAATTTTATACGTGTCTGTCTGAGCAAGTAAAAAAAAGACTTCCTTGTAGTCAACAGAGGTGATGGAGTCAATGGAGTTTAGGGTGAGATTCATCTTAAATGATTCTTATGATTCATATAATCTATCAGTTGTATGAATACTCTTAATACATGCTGTGATGACCTCAAGAAGAGATCAGATGAATGGCACACTTTATCTGCATTGGGTATAAAACAAGAACCTTGATTAAATCTTGGGAGCAGATACCCACATCACAGAGACCTAGAGATTTATTTCAGGCAAATTTCACCTGGGTGTCTTAAATCACCCTTAATGACAGCTTATGGAGAAAGGTATCTCCATAAGGAAATATATTCAACTGTGTTCAACACCTGTCTTGAGATCACAGCCCTCCAAAAGCACTGTTTTCTCCTCATGGTTATACCATGAGCCAAGATAAGTAGTGCTGTTTGGTGACCTACCTACCAAAAAGATAAAAACAGGTGAGATGACATCTGCACTTATGTTCTGTGATGTTAAGGGGCAGATTAATGCTTTTAATAACTGTTTGTGCACACTGAATCAGCCATAGTGTGATTCCACTCCAAGAAGTGCTGTAAGATGGGTCCTTAATAAACAAGCTGTGCCTTATAGGGTTTTTTATATTGTAGCTCTTTCCTTTGAAAATCTGGAGGTCACCCTAGTTTCCAATGATAATTGAACAAACAGCTTCTAGTATCAACACTGTGATTTGATGTCTGCCTGCTTAAAAAATGACAGGGGCATGGTCAGCTAGAAAACCTGGAAATAGACTCACTTGGCTCATCGCTTCAGGGAATAAAGATTTCATACTCCTCTCTTCTTGCCCAGCATGTACACAACTATCTCTTCAGGCTTCACAATAGTGCTGCCTGTTCTGCAAGTCTTGTCTCTCCACCACTTTGCTCTGAATTTAAAACATGAGGCAACCATGAAAAGCCGTAACAACCTCAGTCCCACCAGAGACAAAAGAATTAATACACACCTAAAATGGCATTTCCAAGAACTGTGGTTTCACAGATCAAGCACTGAAACGACTATGCAATGTCATCCTATTGTTTGATTTGAAAGAATACGAGGCTTTAATTCAGCCTTTGTCCGTTTTAGCTCTCAAATGCATATTCTGATATCACTACTTTTGTAGTCTTGTCTCACATCTGGTTGGTACACTACACTTCCATCCAAATATTCTTTAAACTGTCCACAAGAAACCTGCAGAGATTCTGTTTACGGAAACTGAGGGCATCATACAAGATGTAAGAAATAAGGGCCCTGGTTAGCACAGTGCTGATTGGTGCTGGATATGGTTATTTGATTCTTTAGTCTGAGCTCCAGTTAGAGCAGCCAATAGACTGCACACCCGAGGAGAACTCAGAGAGCACGGCAGTGCTCTGGCAGCCTCTCCCTTCCATGGCCTGACAGCAGAGTGACAAGAGCACTAGCTAGCCTGGCACAACAGCTACTGGGGCATTTGGCATGCGACTCTCTTGAGCAGACTGTGTGGGAGCATCTGTCCCTGAAAGCAGAAGAGAAGAAACAAGATAATGCAGAAGCGTCCTTGGACAGAGCAGAGAATCCTACTGATGCAAGCACAAGCATGAACAAAGGGTCATTCTGCTTCATCCCCTGTAATCCAATCAGCTAATATCCCTTTTTAATTAGCTACAATCAAGTTAGCATAATGAGTGCCTTCTCTGTTTACAAGTTTCATCTGTCCCCTTCCATTCTTGCATCCAAATCTGCAGTGCAGCTACGGCTCATTTTTGAGGATGTTTGCAGAGCAGCCTGAGGGCTGTCCCAACCTTCCCGTTAACCTCAGGGACGCTGAAATGCACCACTCAGTAAGTATTAGGCACTGAAAGAGAATATCCTGCTACCCTCATTCCTGGTCATGTAGTGCTCTCCAGACAGCATCCCCTGCCTCCCTGGAGATATATTCATGTATTACCAAAAATCTAATCTAATGCATGAGGGATAAGAGAGTGTCATACAGCCCTCATACCTGTGCACAAGTAGAAACATGGAGAACACTGAAGGCGCATTCAAGGAACAGGCAAGAAGAGTAGCTGTCCTTGAAACCTGTGATGCTACCTATGTTTATTTGTACATGAAAGGCATTAAAACGTACATTACAGAGACTTAAAGGGTATTTGTAGAGACAGTCCATGACAAAGTATGTCTTATAAGAATTCACTCTGGATCTTCACATTAATGCTATAAAATAATACTTTCATTTCACAGCTCATGATTCTCTGTCAGACTATTGCACAGATTGCTTTTTTTTATTGCTCAGTGGCTTTTAATTGGTGTGTGTCGTAGGAAAGGAAATATCAATGCAAGGATGACTTAGAAATGCAAAATAGCTAGGTTATTATCCTATTTTACAGTAAGACTGCTTTTAATAGCCACTCATTTCTGCTGTTCAAGCAGCCCCTGTGAAAAGGGATTTTGTCCTTCAGCGAGAATAAAAGACATCTTGATGCTAAAAATAACAGAAACGGGAATCACTCGCCGGAGCTGGAATCCTCCCCTGCAAGAAGGCACTGACAGCACTGAGGCTGGCAGAAGAGCGTCATGATGGAACAAAGGCAACAACAGCACTGAGACATCTTCCCCTGAACAGCAGGAGGAAAATATTCATAAGGGTCTGTATTTCTTAGAAATCATGCAGTGACAATGTATCTACTGTCAGGCTCACTTAAAGTGAGGCAAACCTTTCCACCAACTTCGCCAAGCTTAGCTGAAGATTTCCTAATAACCGCCAGTAAGCAAGCATGGTCCAGCTATGTCGGTGTAAATGGCAACCAAATATGGTTCCATGCATTAAAAATTGAAGTTATTTAAGCAACAAAATGCCAGAGTTTCTCCTTTCATTTGCAGTTGCCCTGATCTCTCATTTTATTATTTTTTTCTCCCCCCCCCGCTTTTCCTGAGCTACTATGTGCCTGCTGCTGAGATAAATCAGAACAAGTCATGGCTTCAGCTGAGGCAGTATCTCAAGATCTGGCAAGTACAAAATTGAATATTTCCATGGTAAAAAATATTTACCTAAAGACAAGTCTGCAGCTGCACTCAGACAAAGGAAATGACTAAAACAAGAGATACCTCCCTGTAAAGTATCAGCTTTTAAAAACCCAACTAGGAAAGCTGTTTTATGTCACATACCAGCTCAGCCACCAAGTGCGCAGTAGCTAATTAAAATGCACAGCTCCAGCTAGGAAGCTTGGTCCGACTTCTGGCTATAACTAGCAGGCTTCAGCCTGCTTAGATAAAGGATAATGGGAAAGTGTAATGTGAAGCAGCTCGCTCTCTTCAGCTTTGTTCCTTGTCTTGCACTCACCGGGAGCCAGCCTGCAAAGAAGGGTCAGAAGTCTGTGGCTGCCCAGCCTTTCTCTTCAAATCTAGCACACAGCCCCCCCATTCCTCAGCACACATCCTAACAAGCCAGCCTAGTTCGGGTAAGAGCAAATCATTTCATATTAGGTGATGTACGAGTGACTTGATCAGTGTAATATAATGATGCCAAATCCATTTGTGTTCTCAGAAGGTAGTGGAAAAGATTGAGAGTCACCTGCCTCAGGGTCAGGTAGTTATCTGTGTGGGACGGAATTTCACAGAATCACAAAAGGGTTGGCACTGGAAGGAATGTCAAAGATCACCTAGTTCCAACACCCTTGCTACAGGCAGAGACATCTCTCACTAGATCAGGTTGCCCAAAGCCCCATCCAACATGGCCTGCCATGGAGGGGGTATCCACAGCTTCTCTGGGCAACCTGTGCCAGTGTCTCACCACACCACAGTAAAGAATTTCTTCCTTATGTGCAATCTAAATGTACTGTCTTTCAATTTAAACCCATTACCCCTTGTCCTGTCACTACACTCCCTGATAAAGACTATTTCTCCACCTTTCCTGTAGGCCCTGTAGGATCTTGGATGCAACACTCCGAAAAGTATCTCTATCAAGACGATGACACGATGCTTTAAAAGGTGAATATACCTCTGCCAGGCATCTCTGGAAGCCAGTATGACTGCACAGGCAATGCACCCAGCCACTGGGCCTAAACACAGGAGTTGAGGCAAAGGTGGTGCCCAGCAAGCTCTCATTGGTGATGGGCAAAGACCATCACCAGCCCTGGAGATACCTTGTGCAAGGACACATCAATTGTAACAAGTCTGACTTTCTTCAGGCTCCTTTTTCTCTGTAGGGTCCTTCTCTGGGTTAAACCTGAGAACAATCCAGAGTTAGAAACAACCTGAAGGACAAAGTGTCTCTCTCTCAGATATTCTTCATTTCTGTTCTCGCTGTGTTGTGCATACCCTCTGGTCCCCTCTTCTTTATTTTAAAGTAAAGGTTCACTGCTGTTTTTACATAGCATCTCTTACATGATGAAGAGTACTAAGCTGCCACTGTACAGAGTTTAATGAAAGGACCTCCGTAGCATAATTAGACAGCATTGACAATACATCTTTTCCTGTCTTTCGGGAAAAATTATTAAACACAGGCAAGCTCTAACTTACCCAATGATAGCTTCAAATATCATTAATTCTGAACTGTGCAACGCCATGATGGTCCTTTATATACCTGGGCTGTTTCTTCCTTTTCTCACGGTAACAGCAACCTACAGACCATGGGCATGATTCTTGCCTGCTCAAGACTGGTATCTCCACTTGATTAGCACCACTTTCTGTGTTTTCTGTGTTTGATTGGTTTGTGTTTGGTTTTCTGTGTTTGTTTGTTTAGCTCATTTGGTTTTTGGGTGGGGTTTCTTGCATTTTTTCACCCATGTCTATTACAGAGATACAAGCAGAGAGAAAAACCTGCCAAAGTAACTCCAGAAGCATGTAGCAGCCCAAACATAAATACATCAAGACTGAGAAGGGTCACACTTAATGAAGAAAGCTAGAAATGGGCTCAGACAAGGAACAATCTGCATCCACAAATGAAAAAAAAACCCTATTTTTGTGAGAACAGTATGCTTGGGTTCCTCTCTATAGAACACTGAAGTTCCCTAATTCCTTTCTTGGCAATTCTTCCCTGTGCTGGTATGCTGTTAAGACACTGCGAGGACACAGATTTCCATGATGCAATTTGCTTATTTTTCCTTGGTCCTTCACTTTGTTTGTTTAACTTTGTCTATATCCTTCCCATGGCAGTCTCAACTTTGATGACAGAATTATTAACACTGGTGAGGGCTGGCGGGGAATCTAAAGCAGAGTAAACACAAACACATACTGGTGAAGCACAGTGTTATTGCATGTGTCACGGTAAAGCTTTATGAAAAGAAGAAGAAATGTTCCACTTCTAATAAAGCTGGTCTCACGGGATCCAAGCTATTCCATCGAGAACTTCTATGGGGATACTGTAAATAAGCTTTTTAGCCCTAATGAATTCATCTTTTTACCACTCATCCAGATATATATGCAACATAATAGGAAGTTTCGGGGTCAAACCATTGAACAGTCAAAAAAACACCGAAAGCGGAGCAACCATTTTTATTCTATATTCCTTCTTCATGAGTACTATGAGAGTTTTTTAACTACACAGCCACAGACTAGTTTTCCCACTGGGACCTTACCTTGTTCATTACATATAAGACATGAAGCTCACTGACCAGGTAGCTTCTCAAAGGATCACTTTAATGCCGCTGTTTAATGGTAAATGTACTACTTAGGTCATGATACATTCAAACACTGCATAGTTTGAATGCATTATTTCCTTTTTACTGAGTCCATCATGATTGTCATTCTGTGCTTCAAGGGGAAGTTGACTTCATAAGACTTCAAGACTGTTAATATCCCCATTTTAAATCTGAGGAACTGGGGTTAGACACACTGTTGACTTTGAGAGCCTGGTTTGTTATGCCTATGGATTGATCATTGCAAATACTTGACATTTTAGTAGCACTTTTGTACACAGTTAGTTTCACAGACACTCATGGACAGTGTTTGTTCACAATGCAAAATAGCTTATTGGGATCTTGGCAAAGGATAGCATTTGTGTGAGGAATCAAATCTCTCAAATGGGGGCACCTGGCTGTTTTCACTGATTAAAGGAGCCTCTGTGCTGAGTATCTTTGCAGCAACTTCTTTAGCTGGATTGGGTAAAGCTCTTTTGCTCAGTTCCGATGTTCCAGCTGACCTGTGGCCTAATGTGACCACTCCAGTAAATGTTAATTTAGCACTACTGATATATGCATAACTATATATAGAACACATCTTAAATAAGTATACTAAAAAGAAGGTCCCATATAATCAATTCTGCCCCTGCAGCAACAATTTCTGTTTACTATTACAAGCATCTTATCAAAGCACAGTATGATCAATTCTGGGAATCTTTTATCTGGTCATAGCAATGAGGATGAACAGCAACACATTTAAGCATAGCTGCTGGGAGACATCTTTATAACTGCCCAAATGTCCCACCTGGATGACTCCTGTATCCACCAGTCAATATTCAATTGGGAAGGCTCAGTTAACACCTAGTTTCAACTCAGCCTGTGGTCTTAAACTACCTTCACAGAAGACTAGCCAACAAGGTTCAGGACTACTCAAGAAATGCATGCCTTAAGTGGCTGGACACAGCAGGTGTGCTGTGTCCAGCCACACAACAATTATAACTAAAGAATAACTTGAATTTCATCCATTTAACTCACCAGTAACTTCAGCTTCTGATCTTGCCACCAGATTCCACACCTGGAGATACCAGGTTCTTGACCTTTCTTCAGATGAATCCCAAGCTTACTGTGTTGCACACCCCATGAAAGAAGACCACTTCTTGTGTTTCAGGGACAGATGCTCCCACATAGTCTGCTCACCAGAGTCACATACCAAACACCCAAATAGCCAGGTTATCCAACCTTGTCACACTGCCAGTCCATGGAAGGGACAAGGTGCCACAGCACTGTCATGCTCTCTGACTGTTCTCATCAGGTGTGCAGTCAGTTGGCTGCACTAACTGAAGCTCAAACTAGAGAATCAAGAAACTATATCCAGCACCTATCATTGCACCACAAGGTACAATTTATCAGTCTTGAATCAAGGTGTGGTTTAAGGCTGCATCAGAATCAGGTGAGTACATAGGCAGCATTCTAATTAATCTTGTTGTCCCTGCCTTATTTGTTATACAACTAGGATTCAGAACCCTAATATCCAGCCCTTCAAGGGGTGAGACAGAGTTTCTTCCCTTTTCTTCCACACTGTCTTGTTACCAAAATGAGTCTCTGAGAACACTAGAAGTTGTCTTTCTGCTTCCTAATGCTTGAAAACAAATCCTAGTGTTAAGGATTGGGAACCAAGGGAATAAATTTTATAGACATATGATTTGGCTACTGAAGTATCACTGGGAGTCGACAGAATGCAAGTCATAATAACACAGTTAAAGAAGCAGAGGATGGAGTTTAACATAGAACTGTGGGAGAATTCATCTCCACAGTCTCCAGGAGGACCACTGAAAATAAGATTTCAGATCTTTGACAGATTTAGGCAATATCTGACAGAAATGACCTCCCCAAACAGGAGGTAGAACCACAGCTGAGACCTGTCTTTCAAGGTAGAAGGCCCACTTTCTCTGATCTACTTCTTAGGAAACTTCTCAGGGTGACATATAATAAAGTACCACCTCTTTCTTTGGGATTAATCTTCACAGATTTGCAGCTGACAAGGGCAAAGCTCCTGAAGTCACTCAGGAGAAAAGAATATTTAGTGCTTGAAGAGCTACTTACCTTTGCCTATAGATGTAGTGAAAGCTGGGATCATTACAAAGTGTTTGTCTAAGCATACAGAAATTTGGGCTCAGCTCTCGGCTCATCCACAGCCTTCCTTGCATGACTCTGAGAAATCCTATAGGCCCAGAGCTTCAAAGTTATTTAAGAAGCTGCTTACAGTTTAAATGCCAACTTTACTCTGGATCTCATTTCCCATACATACCTTTGAGGATCAAGGCTTTACCCACTCTGTTTTAGTTTCCCATCTGTAAGATAAAGGCCTGACCTTACAGAAAGATAAGGAAGACAAATGAAATAAGGCTGGTAGCACACTTCACAACTCAACAGGCTGCCTAGAGGCTGGAGAAGTTCTGCACATTATTTTTATCACCACAATAAGCTTTTTAATTTACCTGTACGTATAATGCCCAAGATGGCACAGTAAATTTAAATCAAAATAAAACAAATGTAACATGACAAGGTCAAATGAACTTCCATGAATTCCCTGCCAAGTAAGGAGGTAGAATAACTCATGCAAAGCAACTTGCCATCCTCCACAGTCTTTTTTCCCGTCCACTTACAGCAGGGATTGTGGGGAAAGCTTTAGCACAGCTGTTGTGAAAAGGCTTTACTGTTGCTGGATGCTGTGCAGGCACGTGGAGCCCAGGAAAAGTGGAGAAGATAAAAGTATGTGTCACCGCATAGTGTCCATTGCTTTAAGATGGACATTACCTGGCTGACTGGGGTTTATGAGAATATATTAAGACATTTATAGCTTTCATTAACCAAATATACGCACAGTCTCATGCTCTTTTCCTCATACAATTTGCCATGAGAAAAAAAAAGTTAGTGATTTGTTCTGCAGAGGCTGTCAAAGGAAAACAAGGATTTTTAGTGAGCGAGTGAAGAGAGGCCATGGCTGAGAAGTACAGTCCTACAAAGACAGTCTTTGAGAGGAAGGGACACTGTCATGGAGCAGTAACATCATGAACTCAGACCTGATGTCCATAGGCTGCAAGAGAGGGAGTTAAGTAGCACTCTTAGCCAAGGGTAATATGCATATCACATCAAATTAAAATAAAATAATTTTAGTACATGACCTCCTCTTTCTTCATGTTAAGTCTTTTTTTCCTACAGGTCTGGCATGTGTTCCTTCTCTCTAGCATGGAGTCAGGAATTACTTTAATTAACAGCAATGGTATCTGTGACTACCAAAAGAAGGCCAGCAAAGAGCACCATTTAACAAAGATAAATTAAATTTCAGGAAGTGGGACCACATAATACTTCACGGACAGATGCTGCTGAGCCGACAGCTCCCCTGACCCGAAGAGACTGATTTAATGCACGTATGACTCCCCTTTTAAAGCATCACTCATATGAGTACACTGTTCTTTTGATTTTGTGCCAGAGTGAGGGAGGGGACAGCCAAGTTGCCTTGTTTTAAGAAAAAATTGACCTTCAAAGACATAACCACTAGATTTCTGGACTAACATATTTTGTAGCAGGGCTGGTAAACCCTAAACCCGCAGGCCAATTTGTGTTTTAATTCATGCAGCAAAATGCCTTGTGACACACTAGTATTAACTCATTTATCATCTTCTCTTTTTTCTGCTCACCTCACCAGCTACAGCTTTATTTGCAGCCTAGATGCTGAACTATGGATAGCTCGAGACGCAGAGTTTGAAATGAAAAATGAATGCACCTTAAAAACTTAGCACCTTGAGTGGTGATCTTGTCAGGCTTTATAAACTAAGCAGAATTGGGTTAGGCCTGCTCTGAAAGGAGAGCTATCAAGAGAAATCAGAAGGTGACATTCAGCTTTACTTTCACCAGAAGAGCAGAGACAGTTCTCTGGTGTAACCCTGAGCAGATCCTGAAGCAAATCCATAGGCTAGAACATGTTAATCCTGTTAACTTTGGCTCTCAAAGTTTTTAGATGAGAGTTTTGCATTGATGTTTTTCACGATTGCAGTTTTGTTTTGTTTTGTTTTCACCAGCATCCTTCTTTTGCAGTATTTGCTAGTCAGACTTGCAGTTTCTGACTGGTGAGGCAGCAGCAGTCATGTCTATAGCAAAGTCCAGTGCTGTCCATCTGAAGCATCTCGTGCACTTGTGTGACTGTCTTCTACTAAAATGGAGGAACAGTGCAACTTCTGCAAAGCTAAGACACCATGAAATCATTAAATGAACTAGAGGCAAAGAACAATGCAAAAAGGAAGAAAAAGAAATATAAAAATGCTGTGATGATTACAAGCATATGCAAGACTGAAAAGAAATACCATTGCTAGACTTTTATTTTTAAATTTTATTTTACTTTTTAACCATATTTAGAATTTTTACAGTGAAATCTGTATCTTTGATGTCATCAGCGCATCCCCACGTCGTAGCCCACATCTTAGCCTGCTTTCATGTGAAACCAAAGATTGCACTTATCTGACAGACTCTTGACCTTTTTCTCTCCGTGCGCTTCAATCCTCTTCCAATTTCCAACAGATTTAAAGATAGGAGGGGGAATATTAAAGAAATTCTCACAAGCTTTCTGAGATCTAGAGTCCAGAAAGAACGAGGACAGCTGAATGAATGAGTGCCTCCAGTGCAGACAAGCTGCAGTGGGAATTTATACACTGTAATTGTGTTGCACAAGTACATATCCACCATCTGGCCATGATACAAGCCATGATACTGGTACGTGATGTAAGCCAACCAGACAGTGCACGCCATGTCCCTGTGCAGGGCATGCCTGACATGGCAGCTGCGATGGGCAGAGCAATGAGGAACATGGGAAAATGTATGTCTAGACTGGAAGTCCTTATACATGTGGGCATTACCAGGATCAGAGAGAGGGTTCACAATCCCATTCTCATTGGAAATTTGGGGGTCTGTTTCCATTGCACTTATCGGGTCAAATAAGTATTCAATATTTACCACTAGCACAAATCCCCTCATGACTATTTTAAGATCAACTTGCCAAAATAGTCATATCTGATGGTGCCTAGCCATCGCACTGATTGCAGGTGCCAAAAGACCCAGGTGAAAGCTCATACTATTGACTGAACATCCAGCTCCTTTCAGAGACAGCAGGAACAACTCCAGACCTTGAAAACAGTTATTTGGTAGGAACTGTTCAGGTCCCCTCCACTCATCAGCTCATTCTCGGGTTGATACTCATCATTTTCTTTAGAAAGGACAAATCTTTACCAAACACCAGTATGCCTTGCAAATATCTGGTATTTAATACACCTCTGAAATACTGCAAAGCATTTTGCAAAACACATATGAAGCTTCATCATATCCAGAAAGATGATCTGTGCAGTTCATAGAGGAAAAAGCTGTTAAGAGATGAAGTTTCTTGACAGTTTCTTGTACTTGCCATCAGTTGGTGGTTCTCTGCTCTATCGTGACTTATTTCTCAAACCCTCTGAATGCAGAAACTATTTGCAGATTCGCGGACTTGCCCTTCCACATTTTCTTTCTTATTACACTTTTCATTACAAAATCTGACTTTCAAGCACACAAGGCAGGCTCTTGCATTCACTATGTATCCATCACAACCCCAGGTCTTCCTTTACAGAACAATGGGGATCCCCAGCACCTCCAGAAGAGGTCAAGCAGCCTTTTCTGCTCAACTACTCTCAGAAGAAAATGCTATCTAGAAAGAGCTAATTCATTTAGTCTCTTAATCAACATATTGGGAATTGTAGTATCATAGAAACTTTAAGGTTACAAAAGACCTGCAATATAATCAAGTCCAACTGTCAGTCCAATACCATGCTAACTAAATCATGTCCGGGAATGCATATCCACCCATATTTCTAACACCTCCAGGAATGGTGACTCCACCACCTACATGGGCTGTCTGTTCCAATGCCCAAGTACTCTTTCAGTGAAGAGATTTTTTCCTAATATCCAATATAAATAAAAAAATACCATTTGGCTAACCTTCATAAGAAGGATTTATAGCTGCACTAGGTATAAAACAGGAATATGAAATAATCAGGCTCATCCTTGAAACAGAATTTAGACCCCTGTCACTCAAAAGGAAAAAATATGTGGTTGTCTGCCTCCTCACTTACCGGAACTGGTGTGCTGTTGAATCATTAATAAATCAGGATAAATATATCTATATTTCTGTCAGATTCATTTTGAGATTTATGCATAACTGTTTTGACAATATATTACAACCTGCACTGTCATATTATTCACAGGTATTGTTTACCAAAGCATCACAAATGACAGTGGAGGAAACATGCCCTTTGCTTCTACCAACCACTTCCTGGGGGCTGGAACTGACATATTCATGCTGGGGGCAGCCAAAAGTGCAAGCATGACCAGCTATCACAACATTCATTAAGCTTCACTGAATTTACTTCCCACCTCTCCTGCGACTGCGCCTCAAGCCCTGCTGGGTGGTTAGCCCGAGATCACATGGAAATTTTTGTGGCAGAAAAACAAATGGGCTGTGGGACTTCCCTGGCAGGTGAAAGCATTCTCATTTCTGGATCGTCCTTCGTCTGTAATCACCTCAAAGGAAACCTGGACAGATGCAACACTGGCAAATCCAATGAATATAAAGCATTGCAGAGAGGTCACCAATAGCTCCATTTTTCATACCTCTCCCATAGTGTTGTTACCTCTCCCCTGTAAATCTTCAGCACACAAAGGCTTCCTTGACGGTCCAAATTCAAACTGGGAGTGATGCAATAGATACAAGAATACGAGCCTGTAAGTATATTTGTCCAAACTAATTCATCCTCTTTCTTCTGTGACCTTGACATTGAGATAGGGTGGAAGAAAATGTATCATTTGATGACAGATTACTTTTCCCCATCTCAATCCATCTTCCCCAATGCTTATTCAATAGTTACATGACTTGAATTCATCACATCAAGTGCGCACTGAAATTGAATTAAAACAATTTTAGTCAAAAAGCATAGAGATGCTCATATGTTTCCCATAGCTAAGAACATCCTGTTACAGTAGCACAGCTGCAAATTTTGAAGCATTTAAAAAGAAAATTGCTTTACATGGAGGAAGGGAAAGAGAGGAAAGATGCCTGATTTTAAGCGATTCATGTTCTGCATTATGCTGGCTGATATATTTTTGATGTTTTAGAATGCTGGGTAGAAAGGAGGAAAATTCCATTAGTGTCTCCATAAAGTGTTTTAAAGATGCTCTACGTATTATAGAAAAGCACAGATTCTGGCCACATTCTGCAGGGGTAAATTAGACACATTCTTCTTCCACTGAGAATTTACAACAGAATTAAAGAACACATTTACAGACACTTAAGTGAAGTAAAGGGATTTCTGATCAAATCTAGGTAACTAAAAAAAAAAAACAAAAACAAAAAAACCCAAAAAAGAAATAAAGGGATTTCTGGACAAAACCAGGGAAATAAAAAAAAAAAACAAAAACAAAAATACCCAACAAAAACCAACCCACAAAACAAACAGAGACAGTGCTATGGTCACATTCTCAGATGGTACAAACAGGTACTGATAAAGTTGTGATTTTTACATGTAATTTCATGAGAGCAGGAGGGAGATTACTTGTATTTACTGTTGATGTAATGACATGAAGATCTGACCAAGGCAGAACTCAAAAGAATATGCTGAGCAGATTTATCCCAGGGAAAAAGAACTAACGGGAAATAGTATCTGCAATCAAATCATCCTCCACATAACTATATTGCTGTGAAACAGGTACAGGAGTAGCAATCATGATGTAGCATTTGCCTCTATGAACTTTACTCTGAGCCTCTTCACCTTATAGGAAAACGAGGACCCCATTATTTTTTATCATGTACAAGCCCTTGCCTTTGTGTCTGTGAGTAAGGGTGTCATTTACTTCTATCAGTTCTTAAGCGTTGGCACCTTATAATCATCTACATATAGCTTCATATTCATTTAGTGTTTCTTACATATAAATAGCATAGTATCAAGGCCTTTGTCTTTCAGAATTTCTTATTTGTGCTATACAAAAGCATTCAGGGGAATGCTGGTGAAAATATCTTGGCTTCACCAAAAACAAGAGGGTTTTTGTGTCCTTGTTTTCACAGGTAGCACAAAAGATTTTGCCTCTCCATAGAAAACTGCTGTGAAGTTTTGGTGTCTTTCATGATATTTAACAGTGTGGTTCCTTTTCACAGGGTGAAGGTATTGAAAAACTGAAAAGGCTGAGTACCTGTGGGAGTTCCCAGCCCTTTTCCCCTCTTTACTCTTCCAGGAGTAAACAGATACTCAACGAGTCTTTTGTCCACAACTTTGTTCTTTCCTATAAACAATGCAGCTAAGGGACCTGTTTATAAGGTTCACTCATCCATGGCAACAGAAAAATTTGAGTGTCCAAATCACAGCTCTAAGCATCTTCTAATTCTTACAACTACAAAAATAGTGCACAGAATGTTCTGTAAGAAAATTACATCATATGCGAGCTTTTTGAAAGCACTTTTTGCAAGGATCAAATTGGATTATTTGATTAGTTATTTGTACAGACTTGCATGTGGCCCCAGTGAAGTGATCTGCAGAACCTAACTAGACTGCATGGTTGCGTGTCCATTTCTGATGGAATAGTTCCCTTGTCCCCAGATGGACCTTGGAAGTGTAAGTATACCCCACTGGTACAGGCATGCTTTTAATCTCTGGAGTTGCACTTCTGGAGGTTTGGTGGATTGAGAACCAACTGAATGGCAGAGCCCAGAGGGTTGTGATCAGTGGCACAGTCTAGTTGGAGGCCTGTAGCCAGTGGTGGGCCCCAAAGATCAGTACTGGGTTTGGTGTTATTCAACATATTCATCAATGACCTCAATGAAGGGACAGTGTTCCATCAGCACATGTCCTGATGATACTAAATCGGAAGTGGCCAACACACCAGAAGGCTGTGCTGCCAAACAGCAATATCTGGACAGGCTGGAGAGGTAGGCAAAAGGGAACTAAATGAAGTTCAACAAGGACAAGTGTAGGGTCCGACATCTTGATAATTATGACCCCAGGCACCAGTGCAGGCTAAGGGTTGACTCACTGCGAAGGAGCTCTGCAGAAGAAGACCTGTGAGTCCTGGTGGACAAGTTCTCCATGAGCCAGCAGAGTGCCCCAATGGCCAAGAAGTACTCAGTGAACATTAAGAAGAGTGAGGCCAGCAGGTCTAGGAAGGTTATCCTCCCGCTCTACTCTGCCTTATGACTCCACAACTGCAATACTGTGTTCAGTTCTGGGCTCCCCTGTTCAAGAAAGACACAGAATTATTGGAGAGAGTCCATCAGAGGACTACAACAATAATGAGGGGCCTGGAGCATCTCTCATAAGAGGAAAGGTTGAGAGAGCTAGGTCTCTTTAGCCTGGAGAAGACTGAGAGGGAATATGATCAATGCTTAAAATTTTGAAAGGGTGGATTTCAAGAGGATGTGACCAGACTCTTTTCAGTGGTGTCCAGTGACAGGACAAGAGGCAATAGGCATAAATGGGAACACAAGAAGTTCCATCTCAACATGAGAAAAAACTTTACTCTGAGGGTGACAGAGCACTGGGACAGACTTCCCAGACAGAATCTCAGAATTGTAGGGGTTGGAAGGGACCTCCAGAGAACATTGAGTCCAACCCCTCTGCCAGAGCAGGTTCCCTAGAGCAGGTCACACAGGTAGGTGTCCAGATGGGTCTCGAATATCGACAGAGAAGGAGACTCCACAACCCCCCTGGGTATCATGTTCCACTGCACCATCACCCTCACCATGAAGAAGTTTTTTTCTCACTAGATGATCTCTGGAGGTGCCTTCCAACACCTACCAGTCTGTGAATCTGTGATTCTTTGATTCTGTTACAAGACCTTTGGACAAGACTATCCAGACTCCTCTTTTGGGAAATGCACAAGATCTTTAGTGATTGTTTATCTCCAGGACAATGATGCCTGGCACCAAACAACAAGAACAAGACTCCGCAATCTTGTACAGCTGACACATATTAAATCATTAACCTGACCTGCAAATACACCCAGGATTAATCCCTAAAGGCATTTTTATCCAAGTTCTAACTTGGCTTGCTATCAATTAATTTGGTACATATAACAAGATCACAGCAGGAGATGAAATGGCCGTATCTTTGCATGCCCCAATTATTAACTATTGAATTTTCTAATTAAAAAATGCATAAATAAAGAAGACATCCAAAAGCTTCTGAGTTCTTTTAATTAGAACATACAAATAAAGCCACACAAGAACATCCAGAGAAATTACAGTTATGCTAACCAAATGTGGATTCATTAAACAGTTGCCTACAGCACAGTTGGAGCTCCCTTTTCATTCAGATAGATTAGGATAAAAATTATAACTGTGTGTAAAGGAAATACATGGCAACAACTTTCTTACATCGAGCATCTGAAAGCCAGCTCCTAATTCCTTACATGAGTACCTTCATAAAGAAGGGTAAACTATCAGTGCTGTAGAGCACAATCACTTGGCTGAAAGGAGGTAGTAGATACCCTCTGACATGTCCTAGGTTATCTGATAAGGTCTTTAGAAAGTTCAGATCAGATTCCAGAAAGTTTGGTCCTCCTCAAATCTAATTTCTGATACCCTATGTAGTTATCTTGGAAAACCTAGAACTTCTCATGCAATACACGTGTGTATAGGGATCTGAATTATTTTCATCAGTGCTTCATCTTGAGGCAGTGCTGATAACTCAAGACTCTGGAAAAAAAATATTGATTCCTGACCAAAGGAATTGGTCAATGCAGAGAAACTTCTTCAAGTAAACCCTTTTATGTATATACTCCAGTTACTGACAAAGGAAATCTATAACATCCCCAACAAACATGGTTCATTCCAGCATATAAGGTTATCTTTCCCAAAGTACACTTACAGTATCCATTTGAAGAAATACTTCATTTCTTTGCCTGGAAAAGGCAAAAAGAAAAAGGTCCAAAAAAGATCCCTGGTGTCATAAGTAGCATGGAGACAATGCAAGGTTGAACAACTGTCACATGTCTTCTCCAAAAAAAAACAGAATAACATAAAACCAGCAAGTTCCATTTGGGAAAAAAAAATTACATAATTCATTACATGCCACAGTTATAGGTGATTAGAAAGAACCCATTACATGACTTCAAAACTTCACTATACATTAATAGAAGGTGAACCAGGTGGGCATTACAAAGACAAGAATCCAGAAGGCACCTTTACATGCAGGACATTCTGAGCCAGAAGTCTCAGGACCCAAGGAAAGTACCCTAGGAAAATACCAGGATGTGGTTATCCTCTTTCTCTGTATCCAGTTAAGTATTGGGAAGAGGATCCTGAGCTGATAGATCTTTTCTGGTAGTTAAGACTCATACTAGCAAAATACACCTATAATGAATGCCGCGAATGTTCACTGGAAAGAAAGAAACACTACTGACAAAATGACCTAAATGTGTCTTGATTCCCTTTCCTCTTCATTACTCTATGTTACCTACATCACAGCATGCAAAGCAGTACGATTACAAAAGACATATGACATTTCAGTGGAAGGAAACATCATGCCAAATCGGAATTTTGTAGACAAACTTCTTGATATTTTTCTGACCCCACAGGTGAGATGCTACATGATGTCTGGTTACAGAGGTGACAGTAATATGTCACAGAGATACAGCTAAGAAAGTACATTAACCCATGGGACTCCTCTGGTATGTGTTGATCAGACAGGGTGCTTCAGGGCTTTCAGCAGACCAGGGAGAACATGGACTTGTGCTACCAAGGACAAAGCTGGGGAAAAATTATGTGAGTTTCCTGCCCAAAACCTGGGATTTGGATGGTCCATGGTTTGTTTTCATTTGAAGTCTGCTTTTCCAAGAAGCCAAACAAAATCTATTCCTACAAGTGGAAGAGGATTAGGAACTGGTTGCACCATGCAGACAATATGGTGGGTATTTATAGATCCATAGATTCATAGAATGCTTTGGGTTGGATGGTACCTCAAAGGTCATCTAGTTCCAACCAGTAACATCTAGTTCATAGTCTCTGGGACATATAGGAAGCTCTATGAAATTTGAATTTATCAATTTCCCTTTTTCTTCTGAAGTAAGATGTTCTTACAATAATCCAACCTCTTCACCCAGGGATTATGAACAGTTCAATTTATATGCCTGTGCTACTATCCTGCTTATGCAATGCAACTTCCACTTCTACTCTTTGATGTACATACCCAGATCCACATGATCCCACTGATAGTGCTCAACTGGTCAAACCTTTCACATACTTAACAGAAAATTATTTCCCACAAATTCCAGTGAAAAAAATACCTGCTTCAGTGCTGTGAGCGCTGGACACCAATCCCCACAGGAAACGGCTACAGAGAGCAGTGTTTAAACTGTGTGAGTCAATCACCTAATTTGTGCTTATGCAGCACCTAGCACAATAGGGGTTCCCATTTCATTTGATTCCTACATGCAGAACTGTAATAAAAATAAATAATATTAAGATTGCCACACTGATCTTGCTGTTCCTTGCCACTGTTTAATGAACTCTCATTATTATATTAAGGCAATCCAAGTGTGTGTTCTATAATTAGTCTTCTATTTGCCACATACCATAACTAGTCCTTACATTCTTCCTAATGATACAGATACTAGCATGGGGGCTTAGAAATGCATTCCTCTTTAAAGACAGACTCTATATGTTTCACTTCTTTTAATTATCCTCATTTTAAATATGTGAAACAACAGTACTTTGCATATCTGGACCTCCTATAATTTTATCTAACAGCTCCCCACACCCTTAGAAGGAAAATCTTTCATTTTAATTGCATATTAGGCTTTATTTTCACAGGGGTAGACAGCTATTTATTCATTCAGATAAGTCCTCTAAAAACAATGCAGACCAGCATCCACTGAATTAAGTGTAGGGCAGCTGCTGCCACTATCAGTGACACATTTTAGATTCCAAGGAATCCATATTATTCAAATTACCCTCTGTAAGTCCAGAGCACCTCTATCAGCACTATCAGGAAGATGGATAATAGGATAGCTGTTACCAAAAAGCCATGTTTGGTCTCCAGTTTCCACTTCTGTAGCTCCTGCAGCTAAGCTTATCATGACTGGGAGTGAGATACAGGGCTATTTGTCAGTCAAGATATAAAGAGAGTCTGACAGCATTGGGAACGGTGTGGTAAAAAATACCTGGCATTGCAAGGCATGATTATATATGCAAGCAACTCCTAAAAATACCATAGCTCTTAATGGAAGTCTCATCACCTAGACCAGTGAAATAGCTTTTTCCCCAAGACAAGCAACATCTACATTAAAGGTAATAAATGAATTCTGGTTATTTTGACTAAAGAGAGGGGAAGCAAGAGGAAAGTGGAGAGCTGAGAGGGATGCAGGCACTAGATGAAAGGAATAGGCCCTGGTGAGAAAAACGCCTTATTAGATGTCATAAGTTTATTGGTGCCTGTATCTAAAACTTGTGCTATTAAGTCTGCACTATTCACAGTTTTGTACATTATTGATGATTTCTTGTCAGATGACATCAACCACCTTTTTCTCTCCCATGAGGCCAGTGGATCCAGGTATGTTTCCCACAGCCGCGTCTAGAGAAATGGGTGAACTGGGTGTTCAGTCAGAAGTTCCTGACTGGGAGGAGAAAGACCAAACATGCAAAGAATCAACATAAGTTGTTACAGTGGTGGCCAATGTGACCAAAAACATTCCTAAAAAGAGGAAAACTTGCTGTACACGCTGTCACAAGGTCATTCATCATCCCTTAAGCAAAACCAGACACTCTTGCACCCAAATCTTTGAATCTTTGTCTTCTTCCCCAATGGTTTCCCTATGCTTTTGCGCTTGCATCTGGGTATGCTTCCCCAGTACGGTGTATTTCCCTTGAGGAGTCAAGACCTGCTCTGTTAACAGAAATGAGCAGCTGGTCTTCCACAGGGAGGGATTGCCAGCAACCAAAAGGATTTTCCATCATTTCCCAGTAAAATGGCTTTTGGCAGGAACCACAGAATCATTCACAATGGAGCCATTTTTAAAGCATGCCTGTACCAATTTCAACAGAAACAAAATATTTGATTAAAATTGAAAAGGCAGACAGAGACAACACAAAGAGATTGGTCTACAAGCCCCTCCATCAGCCAGGCTCTCCTTGGTCTCTCCAGCTTCCTGTGGGAATTGCTCCAATTTGCATACATAATCACTGCTAACCTAAAGAAGACACAGAAAGATGCTGTGCACTATTAACATGACCTCCTTTATTCCCCATCAACACGAGGCACTGTCATACATGCCCACCACCCATGACATGGTTCCACAGTTCCCACATTTAGTTTAGGGTTATTTTCATCCTGCTTTTGCGGTTCTTTAAAGTTTGGGGGCCAGGTCCATGATTTGAACCATACAAGCAGGAAACGGAATTTCAGGTCCTCTCTCTTATCATTGCCCCATCACCTATGAAGACTGATATCTCATTCTGAAGAGAGGCAGGGATGTCTGGCTTCCCAGACTTTCCCAAGTGGGAAATCACTTCTGCAAAAGCTTTAGTTTCTTCTAGAGCTACATTAGCAATTTGATTCCAGTGTAATCTGACTTAAGATTCAAAATTTTTATAACTTTGTGTGAGCGCAACCACTTGTTTTACTACAGTAATAGCCATAAAAATTTGTATTTATTTAACAAATGTGCATAAAATTCATTATTTCTTTATTTATTTTCTCCTAATTAGAGAAAAACTTCTAAAGGAACAAGGATTTTCTTTTTTAAAAAGATCTAGTGTTGGTGTGTTGACCAGTGATGCTTCGCTTCTTTGAGAAGGTTTACTCATCAAGTTTCATTGGCATGATGGGTCTTTAAGCTCTAGCTCCTCCTCCTCTAATGGGTAGCTTAGATTTCTGGTGCATGAACAATAGAGTGAATCTTTTAAGTAAATCTAAGATTTCCTAGAAGAGTTGTAGTTACTGGACATCCATTGAACTTTGCATTGCACATGAAACAGTAGTTCCGTTTTGATCTTGGGATCAAAAATGAATAGCTAACATTGTTCTTCAGAGTATTTGGGGGCAAGACAGAGGGCAGCAGGTGAATTGAACTGTTCCAGTGGTGGCAACTAGGTCCTTACATCTTTTTTTTCTAGGTTGCCAGACCTATACCTATCACATGGCAGAGATGGGACCAAAGAAAGAAGACTAGGTGTATAGTGACCCACTCTATAAACACAAGTTGTTACATGACTTGTTCTCAACAGACAACTTCTTTTCCTTTAACAAGATTCCCTGTTGTCCATTGCAACAACACTAGTCAAAGCAAACCAGGGGACTGCTTCACAGCTTCATCACAACAATGTTCACAATCATTCCCAACAACCTGCCTATATTTTCCCAACAGTATTTCCAGCCCGTTACAGATAATTATACCACCTTGTACCATCCACTGTAATTCCCCTTCCTTCCTGCAGTTTACACTTCTCAGAGATGCGTGGGTTGCCCACAGCAAGAACTTCACTCTGCCTCATTAACATTTCAAACCACCAGCATAATGTTTACAAGCTTACTTTCCTTTTAAGCCAACCTACTGTGTGAGGTTTTTTTGTATGCTGTAGTATATTAAAAGAATTAAAAAAAAAAAAAAAGGAAGACATAACAAAAGGAATAGAAAGCATTTCCACTAAAATACAGCATAGGTTTTTGCCTTTTTATCTCTCAATTAGCTGGATTTACTGCTATCTTTAATTTTGTTTCTCCAGCATCAGAGGACATGAGTGCATTCTGTTCTGTGTTACAGGTTTCCTGTGGTCAAGTTATACTCCATATAGAAAATCAAGTCTAAATTTTGGTATGTACTGATCTTTTATCCAAAGATACAAAAAATTCCATCCACCCTGCTCATCCTACATTATCATGTGTGCTTCCTAATCTGGTGCAGTCACAAACTCCTGTTGTTTTTGTTATGAAAACAGTTTGCGAAGGGGAAGGGGAAGGG
>VXBZ01008836.1:65874-107342 GCA_013399135.1 Heliornis fulica | reverse complement strand
AAGGGAAGGAAAGGAAAGGAAAGGAAAGGAAAGGAAAGGAAAGGAAAGGAAAGGAAAGGAAAGGAAAGGAAAGGAAAGGAAAGGAAAGGAAAGGAAAGGAAAGGAAAGGAAAGGAAAGGAAAGGAAAGGAAAGGAAAGGAAAGGAAAGGAAGCTCTGCTGAAAACTAAACTCTACACAAGATACTCAAATTCTCTGCTTCAACATCTCCCATCAAAAATTCAAACTAGTGTTAGAGAAGAAGTCTGAAACCAGAGGCATTATTTACACACAAATATAGCCTTGGTTTCCATAAATCCTTGAACATCTTATGCCACACAGGTGTTCAGCTGTTACAGGAAGTGCAATGAAGACACCTGCACAGCAGAGATCTGTGCCAGCAGCTCCAGCTGGCAGAAGCTCACAGCTCGTCAGATCTTGCTCACTGGGGCAGTAGTAAATGCTAGGAGAAAGTTTCCACACTTGCCAAGGAAATCAAACTGTGGGAAGCGAATAAACAGTCCGCCAAGGAAGGAAACAAGCACATGAAGGTCAGTCATTGTCCACAGGATGCTGAAAATGTCTGTGATCTGTAAAATCACAAGCCCAGTCAGCAATAAACAAGGAAAACCCTTCTGGCTGAAATGTCACTGGTCTGCAACTGGATTGCATGAGCTGCTGATCTGCATCATAGTAAGAGGCAAAGAAGCCTCATTTTTTGGAGAACACAAGTTCAGAACTTCAGTTTTGAATCTAATTTCCATCAATTGCAGTAGGGTCTGTGAAAAGTAAGTCCCTTCTCTCTTAAAAATTTGAAAAGAGGGATTATTATCCTATTTCAAATAGAAAACCTGAAGTAGAAACGAGAATGACACCAAGGGCTCAATTCACTTACCCATATGTGTGTGTCTGGTGCCATGGAGGTGTCCAAAGGCTTTGAGACAGACTTTTGAGCAGAGCTGGCTGCTATGGCACAGGATCGGAGCCTTCCAGAGGGGGTAATGGGGCAGACACAGTGCCCCAGACATCGGGGCAGACAGCAGACAGGCAGACATCGTGCATGGTCCATACAGCTAAGCCTGATGCTAATGGATGAGATCACCTCATCTATCTATAAATGTCTGTATCTAAGCAAATTGCCTTGGCTTATTTTTACAGATTGTGAAGAGAAGCAGGTGCATTTAGTTCAGAGCTTTCACGGCTTCTCTGCCCTATTTTAGAGTGAGAGAAATCTTCCCCAAAAGACCTGCTGCACTTCATTGATTAGATTGGAAGCTCAGTTGTGGGGCAGGCTAACTAAAAGTGGAATATCTAAACTGGAAGCCCATAACATCATCTGGGCCTTGTTTGCTACAGAAGGTGAAGGCTCATCTCTGGGATCCCCTTCTAGTTGCAGAAAGCCTTTCGATATAGCCAGCAAGTTAAGAGTGCCATAGATGTCAAAATAGATGCTTGCCATTGCTGAGATCAATCATGCCTTTGCATTCACTCAGATGAATACTGCCTGAGGCTTGGACTAAGCCTGGGGCAGGAAAGAAGTATTGAGAACAGTAAATATCTGCAACTAAGGGAAAATGAGAAATGCTGCTGGAGTGTCTGAGGTCCAGCATTAGAAATTAAAAGGGCAAGTGTCCACACTCTGTAGCTGTACAGGAGCCTTTCTTTAGGTTTGCAACTCCAGAGAAAGCTTATGGGAAAGAAAAGGGGTCAGGAAAAAAAGAGAGGAAAGCTGTTCTCTGACCTTTTCCCATCCTGAAAGAGCTCATGTTCAAAGTGAGGTTCTGCTGCTCCTGCATCTCCATGTTCTCACCTTAACCAAAGTTTGGGTCAAAGATCAGAGTAAATCAGCTTTTTTAATGAATCATTTAGTACTTACAAAATAGTAAAACATCCCACAGCATTAGGTTAGCAGTGATTAATGTTCCGTAAGGTATTTCTGCATGTATGGATATCTCATGCAAAATTTATCACAGCCCTGCAAGTGACTGAGTCAGCACTTTTATGATGAACCTCTCTCTACAGCCTCTAATCTCTGACAGGTATAAATCAGCAATAGTGTGGGAAGGAGGGTCATAATCTATTCCTCTTGTGTGGGAGGGTTACAATGTTACAAAAATATTAAGTGTACAATATTTCACAGTTGGAAACTAGAAAATTAATCTTGAGGTTGATTTTTATTCTTCCTCATCAAAATTTTAATGGAAAAGAGAGTTAGCATCCACTTTTACTTCACTTGGTAAGTTCAGAACAGCATTTCCTCTCATTAGGAATCCTAATCTAGAGTGCTCCTGCATTCACGCAAAGGAGGTTTAGTTGGACAACTCTGGACTTCGATTCAGTAATTGACTGCACAGATTCATTTCAGGGTTTACTAGAAGGAAGTGTCTCATACCACTACCTGATTCCTGGGTAAAATAGATGGCGGTTAAGATACATGTGGGAGGCTCACTTCAGCATCTCTTGCTGTGGGACTTCCAGGAAAACTTGTTATTGAATCATGCCTCAGTTTCCTTTCCTGTTGCATGAGAAAATGCAGAAAGTAATTGTGATCCAGGGTTTGATTCAACATCTTAAGAAGCTGCCAGACTTATATGTCAAGGTGATTCTTTTTTTCTTTCTTTGCAAATATAAGAATAGCTCTGTTTTCCAGTACAAAAGCTTCTGAGTTACTTAAAGATTAACTTTTCCCCACTTTTCATCTAAAGGGTTTCTTATGTCTAGGAAAAGTAATCCTGAAGCTGCTAACCTGGATAAAATTCAGGGATTCAGATAAGTATCTCTACAAGCAGATCACCGCTCAGTGCAGTCTCCTTTCAGTGCAGTTCAGAGAATGACGCCAATTTACCCATTCACCACTTGAAAACTAGGCTGGGAGCAGGTGTCAAAAATTTACCCTGGCCTCCTACAAGCTGAACTGTGCTGTATCAGGGATATTTCCTGTGACCTCTCCCCTTATACACCAATTCTGTGGACTGTCTGCCTGCCAAAATCAGAGCAGCAGCAGCAGAGTGAAAAGGCAGCCAGAGCTAGTGGCGAGCCCACCTAGCCATGGCTGTTATTACCCATCAGGTTAGAGGTAATAGTGATGTTCCTTCCTTGCAACGCAGTGAGACCATCACTGTGCTATCTTGGCTCTCCTCCTTCATGATTCCTGGAGAGCAGATGTTCAAAGCAAAGACAGGACTGTCATTTTATCAAGCTGCCACTTGGGCAGTCAGGGTCTGGTTTGCAATCAGTGCACGTGAGTACTTTCCCCATCTGTTCCTGGCTGAGCATGCAGGACGTGAGGGCACGGATGCCACCCGGGGGCTGCCGGCTCCAGATTGAGACGCTTCAGTGGAAACATCTTCAGCGGAGGCATCTGTCTGGGAGCAACATGCGGAAACCCAGCACAGTTGAGGGAGCTTATGAAGTAACTGCGCTCACCCACACTTGTATGTGACAGGCCCACAGAGATGTTTCTGATATCCAGCCGCGTCTCACATAACAGAATCACAGAATGTCAGGAGTTGGAATGGACCTTGAAAGCTCATCTAGTCCAACTCCCTCTGCCAGAGCAGGATCATCTAGAGTATATCACACAGGAACATGTCCAGATTGGTCTTGAATGTCTCCAGAGAAGGAGACTCCACAACCTCTCTGGGCAGCCTGTTCCAGTGATCTGTCACCCTCACAGGGAAAAAGTTCTTCCTTATATTAAGATGGAATTTTCTGTGTTCCAGTTTGGAACCATTTCCCCTTGTTCTATCTCTGGCCATCACTGAGAAGAGCCTGGCTCCATCCTCCTGGCACTCACCCTTTACATATTTATAAACATTAATGAAGTCACCCCTCAGTCTCTTCTCCAAGCTGAAGAGACCCAGCTCCCTCAGCCTGTCCTTATAAGGAAAATGTTCCACTCCATCATCTTGGTGGCCCTGCGCTGGACTCTCTCAAGGAGTTGTATGTCCTTCTGGAACTGAGGGGCCCAGAACCCGACACAATACTCCAGGTGAGTTCTCACCAGGGTGGAGGAGAGGGGGAGAAGGACCTCTCTTGACCTACTGCCCACCGCCCTTCTAATACACCCCAGGATGCCATTGGCGTTCTTGGCCACAAGGGCACACTGCTGGCTCATGGTCATAACATTAGATGTTTGTGTGTAGACAAACTGAGACCTGGGTCTGTATTCAATGTGAAACACCTAGAGCACACTGTAGACATCTCAATGTCTATATCTGAACTTGGATCATACCCATGAGGCTCAGTTCAGGTGCTTAAACATAGGTTGCCAGTGCTATCTAGATGCTTTGAAGCATCTGAGGACCTTTGAGCGAGCCACATCCTTCTGGAAGACAGCTGGAAGCTGGGCTGGATACCCCACAGCAGCTCTGTTGGCTGAGAAAGCTGAATGGTGCCCCTAACATCTCTGGCTGGTGGAGTCCGCATTGAAGCTAGTTGCAGAGATATCCAACAGCTTTCTGTTTAGAAGGTTTGGGCCCCTTCCTCTTTCAACCTTCAGTTATTTGCATATTAAGGAGGTACCTTAGCTCCATTTTCTTTTCCACAGGAAAAGCTGAAAGGAGTAGTCTGTGCACTACAGGGTTTTAAAAAGGAACTGTTCCGTTTAGGTGTCAAAACCCCCTTCTCATTAGAAATGAAAACCTTTCCAACCAAATGTTAAATTAATAACATCTCTTTTTCATTTTCATGTCTTTTCTCCTTGTCTCACTCCTTCTTTTTCAGTAATGAAATGGAACTAAAAAGAAGAGGAAACAAGCTGGGATCACAGGAGAAAACAGCCCCAAATAAAATGAGGGAGAAAACTGTGGAGAGCAAATGTTCTTCTAAACTCTTCAGATCAATCACAACAACAAAAGTTTCTTTCCAGAGTACACCAAACAGCAGTGATTTCAGATGTCTGCTTGGTTTGTGAAAAGATTTTTTTAACAAATTTTCAGCTACTTTCAGACTCAACTAAAACAACATTCAGACAAGCTGATCTGCACCAACCGCCCAAATGTGATTTCCAGTGTCAAAGGCAGCTGTACCATTTGCCATAGAATCCCTTTATGTCACTGTTATTTATGGACATCACAACAAAGCAACTCAGATCTATAGTTCCCTCTTCTGACTTCTTGGTGTCACACTACACAGTCCATAAATGTCTTTTCAAAATTTAGGTAGTCCCGGAGTTAAAGAAAGAAAATAAGATATTAAAAATATTGCTGCAGAGAAACTATTTTTTCATATGAAAAAAACCCCAAACTTTCTCAAAGAAAGGCAGCATTATACTGAGGCAATGAATCTAAAGAAAAACATCATGTCTGGAGCTCTGCATATTGAAAAATGGATTTGTTCTTTGTTCTAAAATTTTCGGTCCTGCAACAACTTTAATTCTCAGTGAGAGAGCTGTGTTTACATTACACTGAATTTAAAGGCTATAAAATCCGATGTTCCCTGATGTGCTTCTATATTTTGTCCCAAATCAGGTTATAGTGGCACTGAATACAGCTATGTGACAAAACCTGTACTATATTATGCCATACTAATCCCTCTGCAAGAAAATAAATATTCTGCTCCCATTAAAGCGATTCTTATTCATAGAAATAAAACAACCAATAAAATATTCTCAGCCATCACACAGCCTAAGAACTCCCTGAATTTATTAATGAAATAAAGTATATTATCATAATATAAATAATGCTTCAATTTCATCAGATCTTTTTTCAAGACTGTAGAGAGTGAGCTCAAGGGAATTTGCAAAAGTCTTATACCTCATAAGTAATTTATCTTTCTGGTCTCAGTGTACACGCATATGCCTCAGGAAACTCCCGCTATCCAGGAGAAGGAGAGGAGCACAGAGTTGGCAGGAAATCCTTGAGGCAGATCAACACATGATGCCCACAGATGATTGTCTCCCTGCTACTGTTTTCTGCATGTTCACAGGAACTACCTGTCTCTTCCAATAAGACTGAGGTACAGCTGGTGGAAATTTATCTGCCAACACCTCACTTAGATGTCAAACTGGGTTTTCAACCAAGCAAAAGAGATCTGAGAAAAATCTAATTTTTCACCTGTCAACTCAAGTTTCCCAAAGAGTTATTTCCTCACAATTTTCATCATTTTGGTGATGAATAATTTTCAGGTTTGGAGAAAGATGCTTATTTGGTTGGTAGAAGTCAATATCCTGCTGGTATCCACACAATACAGAGTGCTCTGATCTTCTGGTGACCATGTCATCTTGTCTGGACCAAACTACTGTCATGATTCTCCACATCCTGACTGGGACTCAAAAAGATAATAAGTTGTAATACTCCAACAAATCAATGCAATACTCAGTGACAGAAACCAGGTTTCTTGATTCCCAATCAGTGTCCTCTTCATTAAAGTGAGAATATGTAATTACTTCTGTCCTCATAATCTGCTGGATGGTCCCCTAAAAAACATAGCAGCTATGAATGTGGGGACATTTGAGGATCCTGCTGTCTAAATTGCCATTATAATATAATCTCATGGTTGGAACATGAATACTTGCAATTAATTTTTTAAAAATTAATCTTATCTGTAGCAAACCCTGTTTGCTTGATTCAAGGACAGTCTCTCTCTAATAAGTCCACTATCCACAGTTGCACAGAGTGAAAATCTTGCTGTTGATCTTGTGTTCTCTCAAAGCCTACAACCCTAATAATTCTAATAAATATGATTTGTGCCCAGATCATGAATTTGTTTTCCTGCAGGATGTTTCTTCTTTTTTATGCTGGTCTGTCTTCTTTGCTGTGAACTGATCTTATTTGTTGGAGTTACTTTGGATCAAAGACCCAATATAAATAAATAACATGCAATGCAGTGCTCCCTCTTATTAGATTTGAGGCTTCTGGAACTCAAAAATAAAATTATGTTATTATTACATTTATCTTTCTAATGATTTATTAAGCCAAGCAAAGGAATACTTTGGAATAACATGAGTCAATGTTTTGACATATCCTGCCCCTAAGAAAAACCTAGCATACAATCATCTAACATAGACTGTCGAAATTACCTCTACTGAACTACGTATCTCCAGAAGTTAGGATAGGAGTCAGAGAAAACTTCTGCTTAAGTTAATTTCTCATTTTCTTTTCACTTTCCAGACATCTGTTTTGCCTCTTGATCACACTAGCCTGTGAGATCCCCCAGACAGAGACCCTGTCATATATTTCACACCGTTTGCACAGTGCCCAGTAGATCAGGTCTTTATCTTTGAGAAAGGTTACTCAGCAGTATCGCAAAGAATCTCAGCAGCACTGCCAGGCATCTAAATGTTATCTTCTTCTTCACCATATGCTGCTCTTCCTGTCTCTAATTTGAAAATAGGAACAGAGAACAATGTAATACAATTGCCTGTACGAAGCAGCTTACATGTTTTACAAGGACAGGGGAAAGATGATCTCATGTTTCTATATTTTCTCATGGGGGTCTGGTTGCCATACTGGGAATTGAAAGCTCTCTTCACGATGCACCGGGACTTGCCTTTCCGAGCAAGGTTTTCTCAGGTTTCTGTCTCGTTTTGGAAAAGAACTTGTCAGGTGGGTGCTGGAAAGTGAAAGTACTGTGGAAAGCTGTTCAAGTTACATTTGGGTTGCTGCAACGACAGTGACAAGACTATTTTTGTGAGGTTAGAGGGTTTGCACCCAATATACCTACATGGAACCAGAGACTTCAGTACAGTGATTTCCTCGTCAAGCTCAGGAAAGGTCACTGCACACAAAAACTATTTATGCTGGCATAACCTGGCCTTGGGCTCTTAAATGGTCCAGAAAAACAGTAACGTTTCGTACCCATACAGGGAGTGCAGACTGTTTTCTCCAATGTCCACTGAGAGTCGGCAACTGCGGTAACTGATTTTCTGACGGGCCCTGTATAGATGGGGAGTATAGAGAGTTGAGAGGGAATTGAGCGCCCAGCTCCCTTCACTGTGTTTGGATGCACTTTCTTATTTAATTTGTTCTTTCAGGTATATCTCAGCCTTATAGAGATTTCTGTGCATGAAGAAATGGAAGGTAGGTCCTGTTTTTGCATAACAGCACCAGTTTCAGAAGCCATAGATAAGAATATACAGGTGAGGCTAAAAATATCTCTGTGAACCTTCTCCAGAGAATGAAACGTAGCAGACAAAACCATAATGTTTACAGCTAAATGTTCTTTCCTACACTTTAGGCAGGATTCCAATTTTACTGAAAGCTATGGAGAAATTCAATTTATGTGGAGTCAAGATTTCACTTTTATTTCTTTTCTTCAATACTACATCTTCATGTGGAAGCAGAAATTAAATCCGTGGGGTCCTTATTTGATGCAAAGAAATATTTTCAGCTTCTGAGCTTTTTTTCAGAAAAGCCTCGCTATTAAATTTTGTACACACATCCTGAGAAAAGGCTCATTAAAAATTTCCATCAAAAAATTGGGGATAGTTTTTATTTAACTGTAGCAAAACTTAAGAGAACAAACTGTAATATAGAGCTCTCTAAAATACCCAGGTTCATATATATATATATGCATAATATATAACCATTGTGATCTGGAGCTCAAAACATTATTTATTTTGTTTGATGGACACCAAATGGACACCAAGAACGGTGCCTTTGGTGTCAGGTAATGCACCAATGCAAGGCATCTAGTGGTCTCTGTCCTGGAGAAAAAAATAAGGATTGTTCCTACATTCACTTCCAGGAGTCCAGAAAATGAAAATAATATTAAAAAAAAAAAAGTAAATACGCCAAGCCTTCATAAGGAAAAACAACATAATGCTGTAGGGTGTTATTCTGTGATTCTGAGAGTAAGGATGCTTCTGCACAGAACAGTATTACAGACCTTTTCCATCACTCACTAAATTAGCCTGATCCTCTGGCTGCTTTAGCAAGATGTTGTAATTTAGAAAGTTATTCAATAATTGCACATGCACAGACCTTCATTTGCCTCCCCTGTGCTCATGCATTATGATGAAGCCTTTAATTACAAATGAACACATGATTATTTTTACAGGTTTCACAGCTCACTCAATGCAAGGGGAGAATGGGGCACATCAGGCAAACCTCTAAGTAGTATTTCCTTATATCTGCTCCCTGTGTCTGCACTGTAGAATAACCTCTCTGCACGCATCAAACCCTGCTAGGAAAATAAGACTATTTGTTTCCTCACACCCCTGCCAGCTTCACATACATGTACAAATTTATTTCGGCAAATTTGCTGCGACACTTGAGGGGGAACTCTGAGGCTCAGAGGACTGGATTAAAAGAACAATTTAATTTTTGACATCTCAGAAGAAGGAATCCACATTCCATTTTTCTATTATCAGAGCTTTTATCAGTCCACACCACAGCCCTGACCTTGTCTGCAGCTAAAAGTGATGAGCACTTCTGTCACATTTCCTCCCACATGCACACCCAGTCTCCTTCTCCCTGGGGCATCAAGGAGGGAAGTCTCCAGCCTCTTCTCTTCCAGCCTCCTGCTGCTCCCTGGGAAGAGATCATCTCTAGGGAAGTCCAGCCCAAATCTTTCAGCTCCAGCAGAATCAGGGCTGTCAGAATCTGGGAAGAAGTAAGCTGCCAAATTTCTTGTGAGAGACCAGGATTTTCCAAAAGTCACAATTTGTCCCTATATGGACACTTCAACGGGAACAACTAATGGAATCTCTCAACCATAAAGGCAGCATTTCTTACCAGTACAAACCTCCCATTCATAAAGATTCTCTAAATTCTGATGTAACATCCTTTTTCAACATGCAGAATAAATATTTCCTAATTTCATTTTCTAAAATGGCTTTTGTTTTGAAATTTTAAATGGTCTGATGGCAGATTTTCAGCTGGGATCAATGGTCAAAATTTTCCCAGTACTGTATAATTGGTCTTAATGACAGATAATGTATGTGAGAGGGACCTGGGGGTCCTGGTGGACAGCAGGATGACCATGAGCCAGCAATGTGCCCTTGTGGCCAGGAATGCCAATGGCATCCTGGTGTGTATTAGAAGGGGGGTGGCTAGTAGGTCAAGAGAGGTCCTTCTCCCCCTCTACTCCACCCTGGTGAGACCTCACCTGGAGTATAGTGTCCAGATCTGGGCCCCTCAGTTCCAGAAGGACATACAACTCCTTGAAAGAGTCCAGCACGGGGCCACCAAGATGATGAAGGGAGTGGAACATCTTCCTTATGAGGACAGGCTGAGGGAGCTGGGTCTCTTCAGCTTGGAGGAGACTGAGGGGTGACCTCATTAATGTAACTACTCACTGTAGTCAGTGAGTCTCTTGTTTCTCCCACCGTGTAACGTTTAGGAGGCAGGACAACAGCTGAGATTTGGAGTTTCAAAGCATCAGAGACTTAAGGGGAGTTTTCATCTAGACTGAAAGGACCGTGTGATCTCCACATTCCCACCACTTGGTCCTGCCTCACTGCAGCCCAGCTCCATGCACACAGTTGCTGCCAGCTGCTACTGCTTGTGCTGAAGCAATCAACCTAAAATACTATGTGTGACATTTTCTTTAGGCAGTCAAGACTCGGCTCATTAATTAACAGTTGCAGCATCACTGCCACTTCAGTCAAAGGCAGTTGTCTCCTCTATTTTTCACAGAAGTAGGGCTGGGGTCAGGAAGGGCCTCAGTCACCTCAAAACTACTTGAAAATCGAACTGCAAAAGAGCTGATGAAAAATATTATCTGGTTGTGAGTCCGAATTACTCTGCATGGGAGCTACCTTCTTTGGGAGTTTAGATAAACCTTATATTTGGTGTTTTGCAGGATGCTGTGCATTCACAGTATGTTAGGTAAAGGCAACATGGAGATGACTATGAACCATGTCAATAGCTTTTCCAGCTAGGTACAATATTCTTCTGCTTACCATACGGCAAGCAGAAGCAGAGTAGCAGCAGATAGCAGCAGCTAGCATGGCACCAAACCTGAGCTAAGAAGCCTGCTGAGATGGGTGCATTAGCAAGGGCTGATGCACAGTCAGCTTGGGCTAAGCAAAAAACTCCCACCTTCCTGCAGCGGGCCAAGGCTTCCTCCATGGGCTCTCACACTGCTCTTTCCATTAGCACATCTGAAGCACACAGGAAAGGAAGGCTCAGTATCCCACCTACACTGGGGAAGCAAAAACATGCTCTAGGCGAGCCAGACGGGCAGTGGCAAAGCTGAGCATTGAGAGCTGTTCTTCCAGGCTGCAGTCAAGGGTATGCAAATGTGCTGTACGGCCTCAGTACTTGCCTGGCAATACTTTTTAACGGTGGTTTTTTCACTGGTGCACCCAAAGACCTCTGGGTTTGCATTAAGGCCTACTCTGTATGAGTACTTAAACATCAGCCTTCAATTGAACAGGATCTCTCAGTACGAATGAACCTGTGCCAAATGTCGCAGTGCTCTTCAGTGCCCAACCTCCAAAGCACATCCTCCTTGCTTCTCATGAATTAAAAGTCTGTGTGCATCCCTTTGCACTATAACCTGCCCCATGTCAAAGTTTCAAAGGTTATCCTCTCCATCTGTGTGTCCATCTCTTACACAGGGAGACAGCTCTAGCAATGGATGGGAGAAATAGTGAGTGAAACAACATTCCTTAAATACTGAGGGATAAATAATACAGTGGAAGGAGGCTCATTTAGAAGTGTCGTTAGGTTTTATTTGGTTTTACTGTGCCTCCACTGTACTCTGGTTGATATCAGCAAACCTTCTGTTTGTTTTCACAGGCAGTGAAGAAACCAACATGCCCAAGCCAAAGGGAAAAAGGGAAAGGAAAAAAAATTACCCATGTAACATCCCATATTTAGCCCTCCATTTTATAAACTAAGGTTTTATCTCCATCATGTCAGAGTTAACTTATCTCTAAGAGTCAGTCATTGGGAAGAGGTGGGAAGAAAAGTCTAATCTGCTGATTTATTAAAATATGCTAATGCTGTATACTGTAAATCTTGAACAGGATGTGTGTGTTGGCAGATGTTTGCATCTGCACAATGCCCTATTCATGGTCAAACAGAGCAGGAAGGTAGGTACAAGGGGTGGGGGAGGGAGAGAGGTGTTACTTTCACCTAACTGACATGTGAAGAGCAGCTTGTGCTTTCCGAAAATTCAAGGTTCTTGTTCTGGTGGCCACTTGCAGTACATTTATACTGCCAGACAGCTTAGTATGGCACTTCAAGCCCAGGTAGCCACTACATGGAACATCAGTGTGGATGTAGCCCTGTGAGGAGGTCTTCGGACTTTGCTTCTCCAGGACGGAACTTCCATGTCCTCTCTGTGGGCTCCTTCTTTACTCAGAAAAAAAAAAAACAAAATTACTCAGTACTGTGCTCTCAGCTGCAGTCAGTTGGGGATGCCAAAATGAGATATTAAATGCTGTACAGTATATTTCTTGACACAGGCAATCAATATGACTGTGTGTGAGTAAAAACTCAGACATAAATTTAGTCATTCCACCCTACTCACCTCCATCAGGCTCTCTCAAACCACATGGAAATTATACAGCATCAGTGAACTCATTCACACTGGGAAAGCTTCTCTCCTGCCAGCAAAAATACCCCACAGCCAAGGTGTTCCACTTATTTTCTGTAATTTGCTTTTTTCAACCAAAGATCAGATTTTAGAGTTCTTGATCACAGCTTGAAACCCAGTAACAGTGGGAGTGTTATCAGTGAGCATCTTTAACTTCAGCTGTGGTTTTCGTAACTCTGGGACCTCTCAGCTAAATACTGGTGGGACTCTGCATGACCTGCTTTTACGATATGGAGAAGAAATTTAAGACACAACCTTTGCTGTGGGAACACTGACACAAAAAAAATAAGATTGATAGAGGAGAAGTTGACTCTTCCCTCAAATGCTCTCAAGTTATCCAAAGAAATTTAAATTCAGGAATGTCAGTTTCAACTAAAAATCATTTTCAAAGCAGCATCTGAAATACTCAGTGATGAGCCAACAACCTTTTTCAGTTTGGTCCAAGAACTTGCTACTTCTTGTTTTGATGTTTCCCAATCAAAATGTTCCTGAAGACTTTCTAAAATGAAAAAAAAAACCAAAAAACAAACAAACAAAACCCAAACCAAACCAACTCAAAACCCCTTTGAGTTCAAGTTATGGACAAATACACAAAAACATTAAATCTTGTCCTAGTGAAGAAGTTTTGGGTTGCTCTGGATTTTTTTTTTCAGCTCAGCTGATGATGTCATCTGCCATAAGACCGATTTCCTTGCTCAGGTAAATGAACTTCATTAATTGAGTGAAGAATAGTTAACCAGCCCAGAAAAAGAATTAGCAACTGTCGGAGAAGAAAAGATGATGGAGAATTTCACGATCTCAGAACATACAAAACATACTACACTTTCAAATTCTTTTCCTTTTTCTCATAATACTGCTGCTGACGCTCAATTTTGCTTGAGGATGCATTTACCCTCTCTCACTCCCAGCATCACCAAGAAAAGACTCAGGTCCCAATCCTTAATGAGAAGTTTTCAAAGAGGGAAGGGGAAGTGGGGCAGAAATTACAGTAAAACTAATTTATTCCTGCCTAGACCACTTTTGTACAACCAACTTGCCGAAAGCTGCTGTTTCCACTTATGGCTGGGAAAGGTTCAAAACAGATTTGATTCCTAGAATGACCTTCAATACGAAATGCTCCATGAAACATTCCTTCTGCTGTGTGAAAATTGCTCATTTCAAAAATATCCCCACTAGGTCTACAGTGTCACAGAACTTAACAGAGAGTATTCGGGGTCATGCTGTAAATGCAATACATGTCCAAAATGGAAAAATGTCTCTGCGACTGAAAATTGCAATTGAAGGGTCTGATCCTGCGGCACAGACCATGCCAAACAAGTGACATTATCACCTTCAGTTACGTTTTATAATTCCTGATTGCAAGTAGAATAAATGGGGGTGAACCCTGTTCTGAGATTAATCTGCTCTGTGCTGCCAATTCACAGCTTCTGGAAAACAAGGAGCCAGTGCAGCCTAATGGCTCAAACGCTGGGAGAGAATAACCACACATTTTGCTGTCTCCTGACTTTTTGAAGTCTTGTGATGTTTGTGCACTTGGGATCTGACTTCTCAAAGCCTGAGAGGTTCCTTCTGAACACCTGTGATGCTTCCAACACATTTTTCTGTTCTGGGACTTCATTTCAGAGATCTTCCTGGAGCCCTTTGGATCCAGTTCTTGAAAAGCCTCCTCAGAAGAGTCAGTGGGACTACTGGAATAACAGTATTGTTTATTATATTTGAATGCATTTGAATATTTGCATAATATTTGAGAAAACCTGAAACCTGGACCTGTTATGGACTCTGAAATTTTTGGGGCTGGGAAGCAAAAGCAAGACTACTTACATGCCCTTCCCAACTACAGTTTTTTTTATGATGACCTGAAGATCAAAGGGATCGCACAGTTTTTTCTGGCTCCATCAACACCTCCTCCTTGAACCCAACAACCCCAGGTTTACTTTCCCTCTATCTACACCAATATGAATGATACAAATCCATCAGTCATAAAAGCACACACAGAAGCATAATCTCATGCTGAGACTATGCTTCACGCTCATCCCCTGCCCTTTCTTGAGGTCAGTAGGCTTCTGCTGCAGGGTGAGCTGAGTCACACCCCGGGTTTCACTGACTATGCTGTGTTCACACCTAATCATTCAATGCCCTCTGAGCTGCTCTGGCTTCCCACCTGGCTTTCCAGCTACCCATCCAGAAGTTTAGGGTTTCTGCAGGTTCTGTATCACTCCCAAAGCCAGCACCTGCCCACTCCACAGGGATGTCTCACACACTGAGATGCCCACATAGAAGCATCTGAATCAAGACCCAGATAAGCACTGACTAAAACACGAGCTGAGACTAGCTGGAATCTCCACTTGGGAGAGTTGGGTGTCTTAATTTTGAACCTAACTTTACTTTTTGACCCTTGTGTTTCTGCATCAGTCTTGGAAAATGGGAGCAAATACAACTTAAATAGTCCAAAGTGTGCTATGGACATTCTTTTTCTTGGAGCAGGATCTTTTAAAGTGGTTGAAGTGAGTTATTGTAGTCCAAAACTTATGTGATTCATTTATGAAAATATGGCAAGGTGGGGAAGAAGGAAATTTCTCTTTCCGTAGATTTTCTCCTGAGGGAGTCATAACCAGAAATGCTGCCTTGGTCTTTTATAGCACAAATTCTGGGAGGGAAAAAAAAAAAAAGTAATTTTAGATACACAGAGTTTTTATGCCTGAGAGAACCCCCATGGTCACTTAGGGTATTCTGACCTTCTGAATCACACAGGCCATAGTTCCTCCCCACAGAACTTGCTTCAAACACACAACTTCTAACTGACATTTTGCATATCACTGTGGAAGACAAATAGCTTTTAACTGACTTTAAATCAAGAGGAAAACCTGCCAATATCACATCCACCAAGTTGTTTTAGTGCCAAGATAGCTTTCCTTTGTTTTATTTAATAGCAGTTGCCTCAATTTCTACCCACTGGCTTTTTTTCCCCGTTTCTGCTACAGCAATCTATTCTCAGCAATGTCTTCCCCATGTTAGTTTTCCACAGACTTCTCTTAAATGAACTTAGGAGAACCTTTCCCAGGATCAATTAAATATTTCCATCATCTGAATCTTTCTCTCAAAAAAAAACATTCTGAAAACCTCATATAGGTCTTGTTACACTTCACTAAAACCTTTCTACTTCTTTCAACAATCTCTATTAAGGTTGAACACAGTACAGTGTCCACCAAATTAAGCTTCCTCCTTGATATTCTCCTGCTCCTGCAGTCAGGATCCTATTCCCCTTGTTATCTGTTGACTGACTAAGAATTCTCAGCAAATTACTTTGGAAGTCATTCACTGGAGCAAGTCCTCCAAGTATTTTACTACATTCTGCACATGTAATTACTATCATCATATTACTGAGAAGGGAAGGAATCATTTCACAAATTCAACAGTATTTATCATTCTCTATTCACCAAATTAATATTAAATGAGACAAGACCACATCTAAATTTTCTTTTGCTTCTCTTTTTCCTCTATGCTTTAAGCTGCTTCTAACACAGGACATAAAAGGGTCCAGAAAGCAAACTAGCACATATTCAGGTCTGTGTTAATTGGGCTCCCTGTCTCCCTGATGCAGCCAGACAGAACACTATTTACAGCCAGATGCTAAGAATTAATTGTGGCTCAATGGAAACCAGCAAGCAGCTTCAAACGCAAACCAGAGATCTGAGATGCAGAGGTTATCCCTTTCATACGTCATATGACAACAGACTGGGAAATCTTCTGCATTTCCCACCAAGAAGCTAATTAAAATGAGGAGAAGAGGGAAAGGCATTTCTCAAAATATGTGCTGGAATTATGTAAATAATGAGAGAAAACAAATCTCTGTGCTTGCACTTGGGAAAATAACAGAAAACCTCCTATTTATTGCCAGATCCTCTGGCCCCAGATGCTCTGTGCAAGGACTGCGGCTGGCCCAGCTCTCTTCACACTTTATACCCAGTTTACCCAAGCTTAATGTTGCTAATTGCAATGGTGTCATTCCAGCTGTAGAGGCAAATCCTACGTGTCTGATTACCAAACATTTCCTCAGATACAAAATTCTCATTATCAAGCAAACAGCATTCACTGGAGCATTACAGAAAGGAGCTTCAGACTGGTCCCTTATCATCCCCTTCACCATCTTGTTCTTCAGCCATCAGGACAACTTACTCTTGTACCCACCATGCAGGCAACAGTCTGTGGAAGAGCAACAAGGATGGTGGAGGGTCTGGAGGGGGCGTCTTATGAAGAGAGGCTGAAGTCCCTTGGTTTGCACAGCCTGGAGAAGAGGAGGCTGAGGGGAGGCGTCATCGTGGTCTGTGGCTTCCTGACAAGAGAGAGGGAAGGGGCAGCAACCAATCTCCTCTCTTTGGTGACCAGTGATAGAAGCCAAGGGAATGTTATGAATCTGAGATGGAAGTGGGAGGGAGGGATGGTTAGGCTGGACATTAGGAAAAGATTCTTTACTGAGAGGGTGATTGGACACTAGAACAGGGTCCCCAGGGAAGTGGTCACAGCACCCAGCTTGACTGGGTTCAAGAAGTGCCTGGACAATGCACTCAGTCCCATGCTCTGACTTGGCTGGTCCTGTGTGGAGCCAGGAGTTGGACTTGATGATCCTATGGGTCCTTTCCAACTCAAGAGATTCTATGATTCTATTAGGTCTTCTGTGAACTGAGCCATCCTATAATAAAATTGTTATCCGGGAAAACAGAAGAACGTCATCTGCATAAAAAAACAATTAATGACAATATCTGAGCTATTTTCTTGCAGATGAGGTTATTGGGAAGGACACACTGAAATTAACTTTCTTCACTCATCCCATCTTGAGGAACTAATTACAGCTCTAGAAAGTAGGAGATAAAACCTGTGAAAAATGTGGAAGATCTTAATAGTGTGGCCACAAGCCCAAGCTCCATACTATGATGAAAGCCCTCAAGCTGCATGATAGGGAAAAAGAAAAAAAAGAAAAGGTGAAGGATAGCTATAAAATGGCAAAGCTAGAAAGATTGCTGGACCATTGCTTCTCAGGAAATATCCTTGGGGATATGCTGAGATATGCTCTGGGCCAATGAGGGAACTTGGGAGCCATCACTGGCAGTGGGACCTTAGAGCAGTGGAGGTAGCAACAGCGAAGGGAGCATGAGTATGGATCTCAAACAAGAGTTGCATTGCTCAAACTGAGCCCTGGGGTGGACTGAGAGAGGTTCATGCACTGGCTCAACATTGCCATACTGGAGCCAGTCTTCTTGCACTGTCTGGTTTATGCCCCAGGTCTGATGAGCAAAGCAGACAATGAAACACTTTTATCCCATGACACCTCCAGAACTCTCAAAGGTGAGACTGAGCACAGAGCTCACAAAACTGCCTCCTCTCCAACCAATGCAATGCACCTTCCAACCTTGCAGTGCATGGTACTGACCTCCCCTCTATCCCCAGATACCACAGAATAAGCAAAAGTACTTGGCCAATTTGCATGTCATATATCCCTCACATGTAAGAGAAGACCCCAGGAGAGTGGTGTTTGTGGCAGGAGAGGAGCATGGCATGTAACAAGACCTCATGTGCAGAAGATGCCTCCTAAGCGAACCATTTCCACAGCTTCAGTTTCACCTCCCAGTGACAGTTTAGCACTGTCGACACTCCCCCATCATCTGGTTAGACAAGGGTTGCACACAGGACCCCTGCAGTCTCTGCCCCTGAAGAAATCCTTCAGAGGTCAGACCCCCAAAGGGAAAGGAAAATTCAGACATACTGTGCTATGTCTGAAAGGGAAGAGCAAGAACAGAGAAGTAGGAGATAGATAGCTCCAGCTGTGGTCATCAATGAGCACAGATGTTATCAATGCACAGAAGGTCTGAGGCTATTTGTGAATGCAGGAATGACTCAGTCAGTTCCACAGCAGAAGCTGTGCAGCTGATATTTCCTTTATATAAAAGATAAAAGCTTAGGAAAAACCTACAGACCCAATGACAAAGGCAAAATCTGATGCAGCCTCTGACAGCAAGAGCAGAAAGGATCCAGAGGAAATTTTGTCATATGATGGATGCAAAAACCAGTAATCCACTCTTTGTAAAGCCATTTTCAGAGGGACTTAAAGGCTTTGGAAGAGGGAGGTAGACAGAATGCATATCCAGGACTGACAGAATGAAAAGATCAGTAAGCAGGACCTATGCTTTGAGTGCTGGAAGAAGAGGCTGCAAGTGATTAAGTTTCTTCTGAAAAGCAGACCTGTTCATGTGGACAGCCATGCTCCCTACATGCCAGCGAAAGGGATCTCAGAGTCCCTGCATCAGCAGAGAATTTTTAAGTCATGGTGAATTAAAACTCAAACTTTTGAAACTGCATCTTTCCACGGACAAAGGAGTAACAGGAAGTGTTAGATCAGGATGAAAGCACTAATGAGATGGGCAGGTGGTGAGATGCACAGTTGGATGGTAGGTGAGCCTTACCGGCGGAAGCACTCGCAAGGTCACTCTCTGAAGGAACATCAGAACTTGAAATTCCCCACTGCCTTCCAATTAATCCCTGCCCAAATGTCTTCGAACTGAACACCCCAGCACAAGCAGGTATTTAAACACAGGCTTAATATTAGAGACCACATGTCTAAAAGACCTCTTTAACTAAATGCCTGTCTGACTGTGAATTTGGATTCCATGACCCTTTTGAGAACCCACCCAAGACCACTAGGACTTCAAGGCATCCTCATTTCCTCTGCAGGCAGGATCTAGGTACATGAAACATGCATTTAAGAGTTTTGCTAAATCTTCTTGTAACTCACTCCACACCTCAAGACCGGAGACAATAACGTTTCCTTCCTGCCACCATGTCAGTTTTGTTAATTGTAGTTTCTTTGGCTGTAAAGCCTTTGTATGTGAGGCCTGACAATTCCCTAGGGCAAGAACTGTATCTCATTATCTGTCTTAATAATGCATAACAAGGGATTGGCAATATCCTGATAAAAAAGCAAGATCAAACAAACAAAAATATTCTTTGACAAAATTAAACCCTTCTCAAATGTACATTCCTTGTTCATCAGGAGATCAAAACCAAATCGTTTTTCAAATAATATATTCAATCTTTTCAGAAACTATTTAATCTTTTGTTCTAAACAGCAAGAGCTGGCATATGTGTTTTGCTTTTCAATGGGGAAAGAACCTCCAAGATACTAGCCATAAACTGCTTTTCTACCCAATAAATTAGTATTCTCAAATATATTGTTCTTCCTTTCCTCTGTAAACAGACAGGAAATGTATCTCACCAGGATGTGCTACTCAAGGAAGAAGCAACAGCTCTTAAAAAAAAAAAAAAGGGCGCTCCACAGGAATTCTCCAACATATCTACTGGTAATGTTGACTCATGATGTATTTACAAGTCATAGAGATAGCATTCAATATGCAGCATTCAGAGTACCAACATGTATATCGAATACAAGGAAAAAGCAAAATATCTGACTGAAAATTGGATTCAGATGTTCTTGTCAAAACACACCCAGAGTAAAATCACCTAAAAGCATTTCAGTACCTCAGTCCAAGCCCAGGGAATTTAGTCTTGTTTCCTTTCAGCAATATATTTCTCCTACTTAACTTTGATCATGCCCAGAATGTCCTGATGCTCCTCTACCGAGTTCTCAGCTCACATATCCTCCTTGGGGACAAATACTAGGGTATAGTAACAGTCCAAGTGAGATATGGTCCACCAATCTGTGTCCAAGCACTCATCTTGGCTGGTTCATCTGTTCCCCCCCTTCCTCTGTTGGCTGTCAGTCTTCTCACAAGGATCCTTCTTTTCCCATAACCCACACCAGCAACCTATCCATGTTGGGCCATGATGAATTAAAAATCATCTGCCCAAATAAGAGTGTCGATTTCTCTATTTTATAAATTAAACCAAAATTAGGTATATTTTGTGACCTGAAAGTTGAGTACCCAAGCCCTTGGAAGGGAACGTCCCTAAACTTGATACAGGGAACTGCCACCTCACTCACAGTTGTGGTTTCAAGGCTCACAATGGTTTTACACAAAGTTCCTTTTTGGAACTCAAGAATTGTAGCTCTTTCACTCATGGTCTCTGCTTTGAAGGGACCTTGTGTCTGGGAAAGAGCTTTTATCCTTGGGATGAGGATTAGCCTTCAGCCTTACTCTGATTTGTGCCAGTCTGTTAAGAGCACTGGGAGGGCTGAGCCCTCTGTCTGCCCTGCGCTGTCCTTGTACTGGTAGGGATGTGGCCTCACAGTTAATCCCACATAAGACTAACTTTGACTAAGAATACATTATTTCCCAATAAAACTGCACCATTTCCTGACAATATCAAACTGAGTCAGCCATCAGAGTCATTATTGCTCTACTTAATGCCTCCCACCCAGGATGCTAATGACTCCAGCTATGGAAGTACCCCTGCAATAAGGAAGGAAACTGGGCCACAGAGAATGAGATGTAAAAAGCAACATAAGAAAGACTGCTGCTCTTTTCCCGAAAGCCACAGTCACTTACGAAACTGTACCTAAAACTGCCCAAACACACTGCACAGACAAGTCAGATGCCTGCTTTGAATCTCTGGACATCAATACCGGTGTTCTGAGAGGCTGTGCCTGCAAGGATAAAGAGCTCAAAAAATTCATTTCCACTCCTACCTGTACCACACAAGGTTAGAGAGACCTGAGGAGCATAATTTTCTCTTTCTATTACACACTCCTTTGAAATGTATGTTGGGAAACTTTGCAAAGCAGATTTATATAGGAGCTGGAAATAATAATACAAATACTACTAATAATAATAACAACAACAGCAGTATCATTATTATTGTTACTGCTACTAGAAGTCCTCCAGACAGGCTTGATAGCACTGCACAACACAGCAGTCAAAAAGAGGTTTTACACCGAGAAATATCTTTCAGTCAAGCTCAGAGATAAAACACCTAACTGTCGCATTCTGCTTTACCACTGCACGTAGCACAAAAAAATATTAATTAATTCCCACACCAGCAGGAGGGGAGGATCTGCCAGTTCAGATCAGTCCTCAGGTCTCCGTAGTTACAGCATCTCATCTCCCACAGGAGAGTTCAGAGAAAGGTATAAAAAATCTCACAGCTACCCAGAACAGAGGAACATAACCTCAAGGAAATTTTCTTCATAGCATTCATGTTATTTGGAAGCTAAAGCTAAAATGATGAGGCATTGTTCCTCACCCAAGGCAGACAGGTAGCACCTTGTAGATGTGACAGCTAAAGGAGATAGGGATGATAAATGATTTGCCTAAGGCATTCAGGCCACGTTTATATTGAGGAATGTCCCCACAATGTGAGAACACGTCAGTGGAAAATCCACAGTGCAGTTGTCTGCACTGGCTCAAGGCAGGGCTTAAACTGCTGCAAACCCCACAGGAGTCTGTTTTCTGATAAAAAAGCACTGTCTATACATGTAAACAGCACAAGTGTCAGCTCCCAGTACCAGCACCTTTTGATCAGACCCACACCAGACCACAGTCCTGTGCTTGTTTATGCCGGATCTCACAAAATCCTGGTCTAATTATCTGTGCTTTTGGTTCAGCAGTGGCTCGTGTTGTGGTATATCCTATTGTAACAGTGATCCAAAGCAAATCACTTGGCTGGGGAGAGCATTGTCTTTATTCCCTTCCTCTACTCACGCTGCGCAGCACTGCAGCAGCGAGCAACAGGCTGGGCTGTGGCATAGGGAAACCCCTCTGCTCTCGTCACAGATTTACAGCTGCCCGTGACAAGCAGATGTATCTTTAGCTTTGGCTAGAGGATGCTTGTGAGGCTGTCTAAATAATTCATGTCAGCCTTTCCAAGGGCATGCTCCAGAGAGAGCTGCCTCCTGCAGCTAACAGCCAGAAGTCCCCACAGCGCATAAAGCAGCCGCGAGCTCCTATGGAAAACGTGCGTCGAGACTACGGCAGCTCGTCATACCGCACTGCGAGGCACCGGGGGTAATGAATAAATGCAAATGCCTGAGACAGACCCTTGCCTCGCTTTGCTCCTACCGTCTGCGGTACTGCTGCTGGTTTGCTATTTACACAACAAACAGAGCCCTGAGAGGCTCGATGCGCTGGAATCGATACTGCTCTTTGGGAGGCTACGCGAGTATGCACAGTAACAAGAGCTAAAAGAAGATAACTGGGGCTTCCCAGGAAAGCTATTCTGTCACCATTAGGACCCCACTGGTATAGGGTTGTTAGCAGTATGATAATAAGTTGTTCAAGGAGTCTGTAAAGGCAGCCTCAAGCTATCTTTGGAGAAGACACTAGACTGGATGGAAAAATTTAAAATTATAGAAAATCCGCACTCTTACTATGCACCTGACACTTCCAGCCAGACCAGCTGCATTGCACCCATTTCGCAAAGTTCAGAGTCAAGTGACTTTCAAAGGTCACAAAGAGCAGAAGAAAGATGTTCTCCACTGTGGTCCTGTTTCTAATCGAACATTCAAACACGACCAGCAATTCTGCTGGTGACACTGCAGCCTCTTAAAAACCACCCAGGTCTCTTCAGCATCCTTTAATGAGGCAGCTATGGAGGGAATGGTGCTTAATAAAACCCTGGGCAGTGTCTTCAGCTCTTCCCATGGTGTGCTGCAAAGCCATTACCAGTAGATCCCAGAATGAAAACCAGTTTACTGAACAGCAGTAAACATTCAAAGTGAAAAAATAAATAAAAAAGTTGAATTAATTGGGAAAAAAAAACCCACTGCCTCCTAGCTAAAGCCTAGACTAGGTTTGCAGGAGAACCAGTAAACTCAGGGGGTTAAATCTGAAAAATTCAGCAGCAGCTACATTTTCCTTTGTGGAGGCTTTTCCTGCCTCATCCCAGGCAGTCCATTTTCATGCACACAGTGCCTGCACAGCTACATGGCAGGGAAACCCCCATCTGCTCCCCTTGGATTTACACTCAACTGTGACAAATGACTTTATCTTCAACTTTCTGCTAGGAGATGCATATAGAAAATGAGGTCAAAAAGGCTGACTTTAAATTATTCATCGTGAAAAATTCGCCTTGGCTTTTCTAAGCCTGTGCAGCCAAAGAGGAACCACCAGCTCCCTGGAGCCAGGAGAGTTGATCTGTGCGTTTGCTCTGCTGCCTATAGCTCTGCTTTATATGAGGGGTGGCAAACGTGTCACCACAGCAGGGGTGTGGGAGTGGGGAATCTGGATTACTCTGTTCCAAGCACCAACTGTCTCCGTTTTTCAGGCTGAGAGAGTCAGAGGCATCGATTTAGAGATCAGAAGGGACTGGGTTGATGCTGGAAAATCTCTGCAGTGAAATCCCTGATCCACATGATGTGAGGTCAGGCTAATTGGTCATAATGGGGGGAACGCAGGAAAATCTCTGAGGGATCATTAGGATCATCTGCCTGATATCACAGTGTAATGCAGAAATTAATACACACATTTTCTGGAATCCACACAGTTATTTTTACTTAAGTGAAACAGAAAACATAGCTCTTTTTCTCAGTGATAAGATTTGCTGGCAGACAGCATTTAGATGGACCTCCTCAATTAACCTGTCCTAGCAGTTAATCACTCATGCTTTAAATACCTTTCCTTCAGTTCAAATCATGTTGACATGACTTTGCCTAGCCCAGTGTACAAAGCCCTTACTCCCGACATCCATTTTAGTTTCACTGCAGCACAGTAATTCTCCGCTTGCTGGTGGATATGACATAGCAGCTATTAAAATACAGAAGAAAAACTTTAAGTAGAAAAAGAAATGGATAGGAAAACAACATTTGGGCACTAAGGGAAGACAAAAAGTTTTAGGTCAGTATCATTGCTGCACTTTTGATGCAACATGACAAAAGGCAGAGAGTTGTTGTGTTGGGTTGGGAAACACTGTAGCCATAAAATTCAGTGTATGTAATCTACAGCAGAGATGCTGTTCATCCTGCCATGCATTTATTTGGTTTGTTGTCTATTTATAGAGGCTCACTCTCCTTCCAGATGTCTTCCTCTTTCCAGAGGGACTGATTGACACTCTCATTTTCCCTTGGGCTCCACATACTCTTTTACAACCACCTTATGTGACACAACAACCTAATTTCAGTCCAAGCAAATGTGGAATCTCAACTTTGCCTGGTATTAAAAAATGCTCCCCTACACAGTGCATATATGTTAATTTATCAATCAGATAACAAGTGTCATCAGTACAGTCCACAAAAGGGGCTGGACAGGCAAAAGTAATATCATTCCTGCACTGAGCATCATCCGTCATGATGAGAACGAACATTCGAAACAACCTCAGAACCTTTCAGGCTTATACTTTGGGAACTGGAGCCTGGTCTTGGGAGAGAACATCTCCAGTGCCATTCATTTCACGAAATTTAATACCCTCTGGGAGGCATGACTCTGTGCATGAGGTTGGGCTTTTCCATCAAACTGAGAGTGAAGGAGGAGGGAGAGAAAATAATGCTATAATGATGGCCACCAAATAGGCTTTATTTACTCTCGTGGAAGTACATAAACACCCGCCTGCAGTCAGTTAAATGCATTGCCTGCTCAAACATTTTTATAAGCATGAAATTTACTCAGCTGTACCCATAACTTAATAGGCCAATTATAGATAAGAACGAAACATCTACTCCAGGATTAAGAACTAAACATAGGTTTTCTTAAAAACCATCAAGAAATTAAAAAGCTACGAGGTCATTATTGTTAATAGTCTGAAGGCAATGCCCAGAGACATGAGCTCGGGTCAGAAACAAACATGCCAGGAGCTGTATAAACAGAGGATAGGGCAGTATTCACCACAACGGGCTGAAAACGTTGGAAGAGGAAGAAAAATATGGAGACAGCAGGTAGCAGGAGAGCTGCATGTGTCATCCAAGTGTCATCAACTGTCTAATCATGGGTTTCTCTTTGGGGTGGGCTAAAGAAAAAGAGTGTGGACATTGCTGGGAAGGCAAAGGGGAGCCCAATGGGTAGAGAGGCAACCCTGAGTTAGAAAAGACAACAAGGAAGGAGGTGGGATTACTGGCAGAAAAAATGAAGCCAACTGTTAATGGAACAGTGAGGAGCTGAGGTAAGGACAGCACACCCTCCAGCACAACAAGCCTTACGGCAACACGCCGTCATGCGGAGAGCAAACAATCGCGTTGGCAACTTCTCACCAGCCCACAGACTGGATGTTCTGGGGGCCTGGGGAGGGTCTCCATAGATTCACTTCTATTAAGATCCCACAGGCTCTCACACACTCCCAGGTGCTTCGTTCCCAATGCCTTTTTTAAGCTCTCCAAATCTGAGCCTGGTAACACTTCTGCTTACTTAGCAGTTGCTTTTCCTCCCTCAGCTGTCACACTCCTTTCGTGCCCTCCCAAGGGTGCTTTCCTCAGCTTTCCTTATGTCCTTTCTTTTCTATTCAGCAGCTTCTCTTCTCAACATGGAGAGGTGGGAAGTTCATCACAAGTTGCACACGCTGCCTTCTGCTCCAGGCAGCAGGAGGGTGCTCAAACTACAGGATAAGATGTGTATCCCCTCTCACCTGTGATGCCATTTGCCTCTCCAAATGGACAACAGTGTGGAAGAAAAATTAGGAACCTGCCTTAAATACCATATGAATGTGTTTAAGTGTTGGACCTTGAGCAAGGCACTTCATTTCTCCAGGTTTGCCAGTGCTGCTCTGCAGGGCCAACCAGAATCTGGATTTCCTGCCTGTGCACGTTTTGCACCTGCCTCTGCATGATCACCTATTATTCCTGGAGGACAAGTGCACCCTCCTCAGATGATCCACAGAAGCAGAGTTTCCTGGCTGGGGCACAAACCTATGCTCAGATCCCGTTCCAGCAGAATCTTAGGTCCTGTCCTTTTTAACATTTTCATAAATGACCTGGACTCGGGACTAGAAGCTGTCTTAAGTAAATTTGCAGATGACACCAGCTTGAGAAGAGCTGATGACTCACTTGAAGGTGGAGTAACCTTGGAGAGAGACCTAGACAGACTAGAGAGCTGAACAATCATCAACCGCATGAATCACTGAATCACAGAATGTCAGGAGTTGGAAGGGACCTCAGAAGATCATCTAGTCCAAACCCCCTGCCTGAGCAGGATCACCTAGATTAAACCACACAGGAACGCGTCCAGATTGGTCTTGAATGTCTCCAGAGAAGGAGACTCCACAACCTCTCTGGGCAGCTTGTTCCAGGGCTCTGTCACCCTCACAGTGACAGCCCATGAAGTTCAACAAGGGCAAGAGCCAGATTCTGCACCTGCAAAGGGACAACCCTGGCTGCTCAGACTGGGGAATCAGATGCTAGAGGCCAGCCAAGCTGAGAGAGGTCTTGGTTGATAGTGAGTTCCCCACAACCCAGCAGTGTGCCCAGGTAGCCACGAGGGCCAACCATATACTGGGGTGCATCAAGCACAGCATGGCCAGCTCGTCCAGGGAGGGGCTTGTCCCACTCTACACTTCACTGGTGCAGCCTCACCTTGAGCACTGGGTGCAGTTTTGGGCATCACAGTACAAAAGGGACACAAAACTGCTGGAGTGTGTCCAGAGGAAGGCAACGAGGATGGTGAAGGGTCTAGAGGGGAAATCTTATGAGGAGAGGCTGAAGTCCCTTGGTTTGTTCAGGCTGGAGAAGAGGAGGCTGACCTCATCAAGGTCTGTGGCTTCCTGATGAAGGGGGAGCGAAAGGGCATGTGCTGACCTCCTCTCTTTGGTGACCAGTGATAGAACCCAAGGGAACAGTATGAAGCTGAGACAGGGGAGGTTAGGTTAGACATGAGGGAGAAGTCTTTTACTGAGAGGGTGGTTGGGCACTGGAAAAAGGTCCCCAGAGAAGTGGTCACAGCACTCAGCTTGACTGAGTTCAAGAAGCATCTGGGCAAAGCACAGATGAGAGTGAGAGTCTCATGCTCTCACTTGGCTGGTCCTATGTGGAGCCAAGAGTTGGACTTGATCCTTAGGGACCCTTCCAACTCAGGAGTTTCTATTATATGATCTTTATAACATCAACCTCTGACTGATGTTTGGCAAAGACAAGGGCTCCCTAAAATTACCCCAAGTTTTGTGTATCACAAGGTTTCTAGGATTTGGCCACAGGTTAACTTAAGCATTAGCTTAGGCTAGAAAGAGGAGCAGAAGTTACATGAGACAGGAGCTCAGGAACAGCACATGTCTGAGCTACTGTGTCCCTGGTCAGCCACCAATAAAGTGAGACTGAATATTTTAGTGGTCTCTCTCCCTTTGTCTTAGTTGGGATTATGTTGGGATTTTTGACACAAGAGTGTATGTAACTATATGCACCGCTAGCTTCAGAGAGTCTCAGCTTGTTTCCCCACTACGTTACAGGATTCACTCCAGAACTTATTTACCAAGGACCACCTACCTGGAGAGCTCTTGGCTCATGTGATCTTTCATATCCCATTTGAGGAGAAATACCAATATAAAATGACTTTTAGGGAACACAAGAAGGATGACTGGTTGTGATTGTAAGGGAGTTCTAAGATATAAGGCACTGGGCACATAATTATGAAAGCTGATCACCATGCATTGTACGAATGTAGCTATTTAACTTACTCATTTGCATATGCATTAATCCACATTATGTATGAAGAAGTGGTACTCACAGAGACAAATTAAGCATGCAATACAATGGTTAAAATGTTTAAATAACGTGAATGTTTATCATTTGGTTCCCTGTGTGCAAGACAGGGCTGTTAATAATTAGTTTCCTACCTCCAAAAGAGCATGCATGTTAATTAATAGCTGCAAAGCACTTAGAAGTTGCAAAGCACCATAAGAAAGCTATGCATTATTATGTACAGTAAATGTACTTCTAAATGAAATAATTTGTCAATTTAAAATCATTCTCCTCCCAAAATCCCCTAGAATCCTTTATCCATAATATAATTAGCATCTAATAAAAAAAAAAAAAAAAAAAAACCAAAAACAAAAGTGTTTAGATATTCATTTGGAGTTTCAGGAGCAGAACTGCTTTTTCATCCTCATTGTCCCTGGGATAAGATAGAGCGGCATATTCAAGTACCCGTACAAATATAGGTAGGGCAAAGGAAAAGGCACACAGGAGAAGAGAGACTACAGGTCATGTTGAGTTAATCTGGACCAGGAGACACAGGTTTAACCAGCAGTGCTGCGGTGAATCTCTTTGTAACTTTGGACATGTCTCATGACTTAATGGGTTGGGATGCATCAGTAACCTCAGCAAGCTGCAGCCCCCAAACCAAAGAGGTTGCAAGATTAAGCCAGCTAGGGTGCCTTGGTAGTCAACAGCGAGCTGAAGCTTTGGTAGCATAATCCATCTCAGCATCTTGCACATGTGATGAGCTGCTTCTTTGAGGTGTCAATCCCTCTCCTGGGAGGTGCTTCTAATGTCATCAACATGAAGCCAAGTCTAGAGCTCCATCTTTCCTGTTTTTCTCAAACACAATATTAAGATGTATCAGAAAATGGCTCTGGAGCTTTAGCTCATGTCATATATCACTGTCTCTTATCTCCACACTTAAGGCCTCAAAAGTTCATGGTGTACAATACTTGGGTGCTTTGCTGTTGCCTAGCAAGGAAGAATGTCTTCTTCTAAATCATAACCTGGGTGAATATTTACCTAAAGTGAGAAAGTGAATCAAATATGAAGAGTCAACCAGGCTACTGAGAGTGAAATAGCTCAGCAGGCTCTCAAGAGCCCATAGAAGCTCTGAATTGCTGCTGCAGGAGCACTTTGCAAGGAAAACAAGCACCCAAATAATGCTTCTAATGAGCCTGAGGTGTGGGATGTTATGGAGGTTGAAAGGAAAACTTTGATATGGAAAGCTTAAGTGATTCACCTTCTCTTTTATTACTTCTTCAGTAATAAAACTTCCCCGGGTATTCTAAATAATAGGTAATATCTTGAAAGAGGAAATCTTCCACCTACCATAGTGTAATTTAATACTAGACCTCATTTTGATAGACAAAGAAAAATCACTTGAATACCTAAAAAACAGTGGTTGCTTAGATACTGGTAAGTGTGATGATGATCTGATGACATTTATTGTTGGAACACAATAGTGACCAGCTGTACAGGAGTTTTGGAAAGGATTCATTTTTGCAAGCTTAGTGGGATTGTCAGCATTACTGGCAGAGACAAAATTTTAAGGCATAAAATCCTAATAGATGACTGTAGTGGGAATTGTTCTCAGGTTGCCCACTGGAGGCTCCAGAAGCCAGAATCCCCCAGTCATGGCACTGCTCCACTGGAAAAAAAAAAATAAATTTTTAATATTGAAAGCAGATATGGAAGTGGCAGGAATGAATTAATTTTTATATATTTGTAGAGTCAGGCTGAAAATGGAAAGGAAATGGCAATTAATATAAATTACAAAATGCATGACTGATAATGGGAAAATGAAGGTAATGATGAAATGACCAATGCGGCTCAAAATAATTATAGCATATTTTTCAATGTGAGTTATTGCTAGAGGCACACAGCAAAACTGTTCCTAGGCAAGCAGAAAAAGTAGAAATCTTCAAAGGATAGATATTTTTGTCTGTATATCAAACTGAGCAGGAATTTTATACCGAGGGTGGAACAGAAAGATTGCCATCTGTGATGAAAAGGGGATGTGAGGTAGCTTTTGCTAAAATTAAACACTTTTTAAAAAACAACAGACATAACTTGCACCAAGAGACTTTAAGGGATGAGGAACTCTCGGTAAAGTTAATTTCAACAAATCTGGGGAAACAAAGAAAATTTCAACTGACTGCAGGATTACCAAAGGGATGAACTAGGGAATTACAAACTTACCAAGCAGATGCCAATCCAATGCAAATAGTACAATGTTGATTTCTAGACTATACACACAAAAACAACAACAACAAAAAAAAAGAGGCAAAACTGTAATTAAACCCTTCAGCATGATTTAATGGAAAGTGGGTTTTTCAAATAGTCTCCTTTGTGAATGAAAAATTAATCAAATAATTATAGTACTTGCAATTAAAAGCATGTGAAATAATATCACACGTCATTTTGACTTTAAAAACTTGCAGTAATGTACAATAAATTGGTTACAATTGGCTTGCTGGCAGATCTCAAAAGATAGATGTTAAAGAGAGATATTTTTAGAAGAAGGTCCCAAGAAACATTTCTTGGTCTGGCAATATTTTTTTCTTATCACTATGGTCACTGATAGGTTACCTTTACCAGTAAATTCTGCAGTGATACACAGATTAGTAAATAGAAAGTAATGAGAGCAAGTCACTGCTACAAAACGCATCAACTGCCACGCTACAAGACCAACCATGAGCTCTGATAAAATGATTCAGATGGAAATTCTTCACAGATTATGGCCACAACAGGAACTATTGCTGCAATAACAAAAAGAAGGAGGCAGTGTGTTATTTATAAGGAAATGGATATCACACAAAAGTGAGTATATCTAAAGGCAAAAGCAAGAAGAAATGGGTTTCAAATAGACATGGAGGAAAACTCTCTGACAGGACAAGTAAAGAAATGAAGGTAGATAATCTAAGATTATTCACTCAATATGATTTCAAATTTTTTAGAAAAGGCTGGACAAATACCTTTCATAAATGACACAGGTTATCATAGAATTGTAGAATTTATTAAGTTGGAAAGGACCTTTAATGGTCATCTAGTCCAACCCCCTGCAGTAAGAAGGGACATCTTCAATAGGCCAGGTTGTTCAGATTCCCATCAAGCCTGACCTTGAATATCAGGGGCATCCACTACCTTGATATGTTTTGTTTTCTGTTTTAGGGGTGGTTTATAGATGACCAGCTAAGGTGTCACCTGATCCTACATTTTCAGATGATACTAAGTATAGGAGATAGTGTCCGTGTTCTCTTGAATGTATCTACTCCTGGTGTTGGGAAGAATACAAAAAGATTTCAAGAAAGTGCTATATAAAGGTAAAACATTCAAGAGGTTCACGAAGTCTTTCTTCCAAAGTCCATTTTCCTACAAAGTAGGAAACCCACCAAGCTGGTTTAATAAAACTGGACTCCAGGGAGAGAAAAGGTTAGTTTTCATGTTTTTCTCAGCCCTGCCTCACTCAGTGGATTTTTAATATTCCAAAACCCCATATGACGTTTAGTGCAGCTTGTTAATAACACAGGATAATCATCTACTAGATTCTAATGAAATTTTAGAAGCTTAAAAAAAAAAAAAAAAGAAAAGAAAAAAGACTAAAATATCCTGAATGCCTATTAGTTACTTGGGGTTTCTTCCTCCTCCTTCTCCATCAAATCATTTGCCCAAACTTAACACAAAGGAACTAGTCAATCATAGTCATTTTTATCTGATCTCTCTGTCATCATTTATCTGCACAGGTTTAAAAACAAAAGCTGTATGCGGCAGTGTCAGATGCTTCCCCTTTGTGCATTGCTCTCATCACCTGTCGCACTGCTCTTGTTAAATGGGAGTCTTCACCACTTCTGCAAAATAATTTATGCATTTTGCCACCTCTGCAACTACCTTATGACAAGAACAAGAAGAAATCAAGGAGGAGATTGCAATTAATTAATTTCCACTGTCTGAACTTAATGCTGTAAAATCAGTGCCCAGCCTTGTAACAAACATAGAGTAACCCGTCTCTGCTGACAGAGGAGCTCAGTTACAAACATGGGTTGCTCTGACCATGAGTCATCAGTGAATATCAGTCACACCTTAGCCCATGTCTGGGATTAATTCCGCAGTTTATGGAAAAGGAAGACTATAAATCTGGCATCAGTACAAAAATAATCTGTTTGACTGATCCCTTCCTATAGATGAGGCTTAGCTTCACTGAACAACCCCATGCACTGAATTCTTCAGATATGAAGTTCAATATCAAAGAGGAAAAAAAAAGAAAAAAAAAAGTGTCCTATTAAGGTTATCGTTTCAAGGAAATCCTAATCTGTTCTCAGTGATATGGAAAAGTGGAAAACAAGGACAGAGGTTTCTGAAGAGGAGATGTTAAAAGAAATTAATCAAGGGAAGAGCAAAACAGCACTGGAATTATACCTGGAGCATCTTCAGATAGTTTGGAGGCATTCATAAGGGAAATTATGGGAATTTAATGGGGTTATTATGGGAATTTATAAGGATTTGATAGGGAATTGCTAGTTGTAGAGGTAAAAGCACTTACACCAACTCAAGGGACTGTTTTTTAAACAGGTGAACCAAGACCCCTGAGCCTTACTGGAGAAGCAGGTGAGGTATCAGTGAGACCAGTCCCTGAGGGACTCTATAGTGCCACTGGCTCTGCTTTCCAGCACTCGAGGAATGGAGCTGGAGATACAGGGAGTTTCCAGCAACTGGGCTCCAACACACATACAGCAGGCCTTCTACCAGAGGAACTAAGACTAGATTTGACATTTCCAATATTCTAAGATATAAATTAAGGAAAAAAGCAATCTCTATATATTTAGACACTCTTCCTGCCTATATTACTTTTCCTATAATAAATCATAATTGAAAAAAAGAAGCCAAGTTTAAATTTAGCCAGCTATTTTCAAGAAGCCTTTAAGAGTAGCAAGTACATCCGTTAACAAGGTCTCTCTTGTGCCATATTTCTATGGTCTCTCATTTGTTACAATCATAAACTGGACAGGTGGAGAGAGAGTTCTTCTGCTCTGTGCTTATGCAGTACCTTAGAAAATTAGAAGCCTGGTCTTGATTGAGGACTTAAAAAGACCGATGTCAATAAATCCCAAGACAGTAAGAGTCTGTCTGAGTTGACTTTTTGTTCATATATTATTGAAAAAAGGCATCTAGAATTATGAAGAGGTCCAACAAAAAAGTCACAAGGTTGTTTTTTGCATCTTTTCCTCTTAGAGCCACGAGCATTATCTGTTCAGTAAGCTGCTAAGATAGAAGATGACTGTTCCCTTTAATTATGCTCGGAAAGTGAGGAATGGGGGAAGCAGAAGAGCTGTTTGAACTAAAAACCAGCACTGGCAAAAGACAGAAATTAATATACACAGCCTGTGCATAAATATAGATATGGAATTGAAAGGTTTTGAGCCACTAAAATAGCAAAAGCCTTGAACAGCCCTCAAATAGCAGCCGTGGGAGCAAACCAGCAGGATCCATGCACCCAGCAGTGATGTGCAGATGTGCCCAGGCTCTCCATAAACTGTTCGAAACTGCCTGGCTACAGAAGCATGGAGCTCAGTTCGGGTTAATTTGCTGAGTATTTCAGCCTTTTTTGCTTCCTCCTCAGCCTCCTCCCTAGTCCCTGTAGAGCTCCATTCTCAGCTGCTTCTGATACCTGAGCTCATCACTCAAACCTATTGGCAGTCCAGTGCTGCACTGCAGTCCTGTTCTGAGTCCAGTATGGACAGCCCCTAATTAGCTTTCACAAAGACTTTATTCATTTAAAGAAAAGATCACATTATGTGCCTGCCTCGGATAGAAGAGGACAGAACTCAGTCCCTTCAAAGAACTCCTTCCTGTCCTGGATTCTTACATTGCTGGCTGCTTCTTTTCAGAGAAACAAATCAAAATCTCCTTCATCCCAATATCTCAGTCATTAGCTTGCCAAGGGAGTCTGAGAGCTATAAAGTCTCTTCTGATGCCCGAATGAAGGCAGAGCTCTCCGAGCACATCGGCGAAGGATCCAATTTTACCCCGTGGCTGTACAATACGCAGCCCAATGCAATCCTCATTCACCAGGACACTTGCCAGGTGCTCCTGTAATATCAAGAAGTAAATGGGATATTGTTTCTCACAATGCCTACTGAACAGACTTGTCACTTTTTCCACTTAACTATGTCAGATCTGTCTCCTTCTGCCCTCAAAATCTCCCCCACACCATTATTATTTTTTGGGCTATGAACCTGTTATGCTTCAAAATACTTCTGCATTTTTGCTCTTCTGGAAATATACAATAGCAGCAGACCTTCACAGGCAAAATCAGAACTGAGTTACCAGGAGAAATGAGAAGATTATGATTTCTTTTTTATCAAAGTTTAAAAAAAAAGGCATGTTTGAGAGAGATGGAAATATTCATTTCCCAGTCTTGTGTCTTGGAAAGCCTATACATAAGTCTCTGTGACTGTCTGGAAATCTAAACTTTCCATAGACAAAAAGAATAAATAAATAAGATTAGTGTATATGTAAAAAAACCTGCTATAAAATTATCACAAAAGAGCTCCTGTCCTTAGGACTGCAAGAAACACTGCAAATATCTTGGGATCTTGTAGTGAAACTTGGGAGTCAGCAGCATTAGCAGACATATTTTTAGAAGAATAACCAGGACAACTGTAATTCAAAATTCAAGAAACAAATATGTTGAAATTTCTTTTAAAGTGTGCTTGCCTAATAGTGATAAAATAGGTACTATAGATCTAAAGAGGTTTAGGGTTTTTTTTTTAATTTCTAAATTAGGAGCACATACACACACCAAAAAAAATTGTTTGGAAATGGCTTTGCAACTTTTAACTTCTCAGTAGGTACTACAATATCAGCTACAACACTAATTTTTGTGGATCCCTGTGCTTTCTCCAAAGACTAAGACACAGGCAATGCCAGGAAAAAAAATGTAGCTATGTGTTCAACAGGGCCTTTCTGTTTTAACAGAGGCTGTTTTGTCACCTAACTCTGGAATATTCAACTGATCTTCACATAAGCGGCTTATTTTCAATACGTACCTTTTCAGCTTTCCTGGCTATAAATATTCCCCCCTCACACAACACAACTTACCCACAGACCATCCACACCTCTACACATGGCAGATACCCCAAGGAGCCTGCAGGAGGGATTTACCAATCACAAATCACAAGAACCTGGAGCTGTGTGTGGACATGGACACGGGCAAGGAGAAATCACAGAGGTACCATGTGGTCTGAAGGACAGTGATCTCACAGGGCTGACTACTGCGCTCCTGACTGCAGAGCACAGGACACCGATACCACTCGCTGCTAAGAGATGTTTCACAAAACCATAATTAGCATTTAAAACAGCAGTTACAGTTAAGACCTCCTTAGAAAAGATCCCGAAATCTATTTTCAATAAAAGCATTTTAATTGCTTTAAAGGTTTTATTAAAAGCCCAGCAGACCAATTATAGTCAATTGTTTCCAGCCTCTACCTGCCTAGTAATCACTCTAGTTCACAACAGTGAAAGATATGTGCTCCATTATATGCTCTCCTCTCCCTCTCTCCAGTAACCACGTTTTTTACTTACTCCTGTTCCCCAGGTAGTCTAGCAAATTTGAATTGTCAACCTCTTTTTCTAACAATATTCTACCTTACATTGAATTTAGGTGCTTATATATCAAAAGATTTATGCCATCTAAACCAACAAGAAAAGATCCCCCTCAAACAAAAATATCTCATGCCCAAAAAAACACTGTATCTAGAAAAAAAATGATTTTTGCTTGGAAAAGCAATGATAACTTTTAAGCAGAGAACAAAAATCTGGGCAAAATATTCTTTGCCTTGGAGGCTTACATCACCTACGATGGAAACAGCTAGCAGCTCCTCACCATTCACACAACCACTCATTCAGCTCTTCACGCCATGGCAACAATGTCATTAAATTAACCATCCTGTCAAACAGAAGAAGCTCATAAGGAAGCTCTACCCTGGGTTGCATCAGCAGCAGCCCACGGTGGGCAGGTAGGGTCACAGGCACAGGAGCCACAGTGAGGTGCTCCCCGACACGGCACTGCTTGGAGGGACCATGCCTCTCCTTTGTCTTAGCCACTGTGTCTCCTGCACCCAAAACAGCCAGAAAGAAACCCAAGAAGTGACCATAATACTATAAATAGATAGAGGTGATTAAAAGAAGCATGTTAGGGATGACAGCCTTGAAGCACTTCTCCCTTGTGAGGTGTAAAGGGCTGAGCCTGTGCCTTGCAAGTCTGTTTCCAGAAGCATCCCTGTTTCCATCAATGACAGTGCCTGTACATGTTTGATAGGTACTATCCATGGTGAGATATTAGCATTGTACTATAGTCCTGCAAACTTTTACCTCCATCCTCTTTAGTAGTGGAGGATAGTGGCTGTTTTGATAACATCACATTAATGATGGAGTGGAACATCTTCTTTATGAGGACAGCCTGAGGGAGCTGGGTCTCTTCAGCTTGGAGGAGACTGAGGGGTGACCTCATTAATGTTTATAAATATGTTAACGGTGAGTGTCAGGAGGACGGAGCCAGGCTCTTCTCAGTGATGGACAGTGATAGGACAAGGGGAAATGGGTCCAAGCTGGAGCATAGGAATTTCCATCTGAATATAAGGAAAAACTATTTCCCTGTGAGGGTGACAGAGCACTGGAACAGGCTGCCCAGAGAGGTTGTGGAGTCTCCTTCTCTGGAGACATTCAGCACCAATCTGGACATGTTTCTGTGTGATTTAATCTAGATGATCCTGGTCGGGCAGGGGGGTTGGACTAGATGATCTTCAAGGTCCCTTACAACTCCTAATGTTCTGTGATTTTGTGAATCACCTTTACACACCAACATGTAGAAAAAAACCCTCCGATTTTTCAAGTTTATATAAAAGTGCATTATCCAGCCACATAGTTCAATACCAACAGTCATTTGTAAAATCAGCGGTGACATTTAAGCTGGTTACACTTCCAAGTCAAAGCCACATGTAGGTACGCTGAGCAGCTTCTCCTAGTACTTCTAATTTAACCAAGTTTTCTGTACCTTGAAAGTCTTTGGGGGTTTTTGGAGAGAGCTGTTTGGGTTTTTTAATAGCCGACTACTACAAGAAATGACAGAAATCCAACAGACATTTGATCCAGCTCATCTGTAATGTTTTTCAACTCTTGTCTCCAGAATCTCTCTTTCTTTATTCCTCCATAACCAGCAATTTTCTAGACAGGGTTTTAAATAAACCAGTGAGCAGTGGTGTACAATATTGGCATTTCTAAAATCAGCTGATAATTCTGATTTCCAATCTCTGCTCCTCCCTGTGGCAGTCAGATCACAAAGCCAAAAGACACAGCACTGAAAGACCCACTGCTTCACCAGATACATGGTTTTGGCATTAATGCAATACTGCAGCAACTTTATTTCTTAGGTTACTTTGCCTTTAGTAGAAGATCCAGCCAACTTCCAGCTATGCTTAAGTTACATGGAAATGCCACAGCTTCTTCTGAGAGCCCTTCAACCTGCTGTTCAGAGTTGCTAACTCATTTTTCCTTCCATGCATGGGATCAGCAATAGCCCCCAATATGTTAACAGACTAGACCTTCCACAAAAAAAAAATCTGCAACTGAACCACGAGAGGTACCAGTGCTCATAGGCTTTTTTCCCTGAGACACAACCAACATCTTACAGCAGAAATTGCTAATTGTATGCTGCTGAAACAAGATCTTCAAAGCCCTGCAAAGTTCACCCAGAACCTCCCTGTATTTCACAGCTAAGACTGAGGAACAGATGCTGAGCATAGGTGTCCCACAAGGAGCACTCCACTATGTCTTGCAGAGCACAGTGCTCTGTCCTTCAGAAAGCTTTACCATCAAGAGCTGGGCTTCAGCACTGATGCCAGAGCACAGCCCAAGTGCTAGGTAACCATCTTTACTGAGAAATGTACCTCTGAGTCATGACTCCTCCCATGCCTTCTCTTGCCTCTTGCTGGGAAGAGCAGTTTCTCCCTGATCTCTGCCAGCCCTTATTGATCGCGTGTTAAATCTCTATTGCATGCACCCAAAATACATTAGTTGCACTGGCATCAACTGGAAGATGCAAAGATGCATGGAGCTACCTCACTGACTTCTCTAATAGCCTTTCTTCAGCTTATCCCTTCCTGTGGCATATACAACGTTGGTAACAGTTTAGACTGAGGTCAAACTTCTGTCTGGACTACTGCCAGTGCTTCTTGTTTCAGCCCTCCTCCTCTGGATCCACTTGCTAATTCCTCTATTGCACTGAAATCCTAAGATCTCTGGGACAAAGACTGGTTTGTTATTCTGACTCTGAACAGCTTTCAGTCCAGTGAGATCTCAGACTGTAACTAGGTTTAAGTTTTAAAGTCTAACTTCTGATGAACTGACATTACATTTTCCTTGCTTGCTTCCCCTCCCCCAATTCTTAAAGATTAGCAAAGTTCATCCACTGACCCTCCACATCCCAATTATCAGCATCATCCCACTGTAACAAGTTTTGGCCATCAAAATTACAGAATCAAACCACTGCCTTCCTTTCCCAGTCCTCTGGCCCATGTCTCCACACTGCAGCTCCCTAGTTAGAAGAGATCCCTCACAACAAGATCCACTTGTTGAGGAGATGCAGATCGCTGCCTGCCAGAGCCAGACTGGCAGGTGTAATCCAGCATCTGTGTAAATACTGCCCACAACGCCTTCATACAGCAGCACCACATGTGGTACCCAGACATGAAAACAGGCTTTGCTTTCCAGAGTTGCCAGAAACAAAGCCAACTGCAGCCTGTCTGTATAAATCAACAACATACATGAACTGAGCACTTGCCATCAGAAGGATCACGACCCACCTTGAGATTTCTGCACAGGATTCAGCCCATACATCTCCCAAAATGCACCAGCAGCTGCCTTGAAATGCTATTGCTCACCAACTCCTGGTGGCCAAGGACAGGAAGAAAATCTCAGTGTTAAACAAATCTCTATTCTCAGTCACTTCCCTAAATCCTTCACATTTCCATCAAAGATGGGCCACTGCACTCCAGGAAGGGCAGAGATGAAACAGATCACAGGCAGGAGCAGAGGATGCGCATAGGCTGCATTTCCCAAATTCAGTGTCAGTTCCCTAGTATCAATATGCTCAAGGAAACATGAGGGAACAGCAGAGTTCAGGCAAGTGAACCTCAACCTTGCATATGAATCTGAGTGAGATGTGGCTGAAAAGGGTGTTTTGAGAATGCAGATGGATGGAACCTCCAGACCAGTCAGAAACACAAACCCAAGTGTTGCCAGCAAGCAGTTGTACTCGATGCAAATAATCCACACAACACGTGAGTGAGCAGCCAGATGTACAGGAGAAGCCAGTGGCATGACCATGTATGATACACCTTCCATAAACAAATATATATGTTCTTGGATGAACACCATCACCAGTTTATTTCACTATCTCTGGCACTACAGAGTAGCCCCAAAATCCAGAAATCATGCCTGGTGAGTTGAATTGGGACAAAAGAAGCTGAGTTAGTAGCCATGAATCACAGAACCACACAATTGTAGGGGTTGGAAGGGACCTCCAGAGATCATCGAGTCCAACCCCCCTGCCAAAGCAGGTTCCCTAGAGCAGGTCGCACAGGTTGGCATCCAGACAGGTCTTGAATGCCTCCAGAGAAGGAGACTCCATAACCCTCCTGGGCAGCCTGTTCCAAAGGTCCAATCACCCTCACCGTGAAGAAGTTCTTTGGCACAAACATGAACAGCCTGTAGTTGGTTTGCAGTCTCTCCCTGAGAGGGAATGTAGCATAAGCAACAAGTCTGTATCTGACACCTTTGGCTACCAATAAGCCTCACCTGGGCATGGAGTCCTGTCTCTCAGAGACAGTGACAAAGCAGATGCACCTTAAGAAAGTAATTTAATCTACAGCATAATCAAAGACACTGCCTTTAAGGATGTTGGCTTTGGGGATGACTTTTATATATCGTTTCAAGGCCACTGAATCTTTCCAGTTCTGAACTTTAATTCACAATGTTGTCCCAGAACACACCACGAAGGACTGAACACCCAGTTCTCAGAGAACATTTACTAATAGTGCACCATTGCTACCATTCAGATGACACCACTCTCTTTTCCACCAGTGACACCAACTTCCCCTACATACTGGCCCACTGTTTACACACTCCCCTTTTCCCTCTCTGTCTGCTGTGCAATGAAGGAACAGACTCTGAGAATGAGCAAATCCAGCACTATGTCCCTTCCTGTCCTCCCTTGCAAGAGGCTTGTGTTTGTGCCTTGCATACAAAACACTAATACTGGAACACTGGGACTACTGATTATTAGAGTAATCATAACTGGTTTTTTCCTGGAATTATACCTGACCTGATTGGTAACTGCAGTTATTTTTTGTATCTTTTTACATCCAATCTTGGACACATCTTGGGACATGAACCCTCTTTGCCATGCACAGGCAGTGCACAGCACAAGAGACACAGCTGGTCATGTTGGACAGGATCTTGCTGAGGAGGTCAGGAGTGTCTGGGTCTCACCAGTTTCCCTGGAATAGGTTGGAGGTTTTATGGAAGCAGAGTGATGGGACCTAAAAGTGCTCAAGGAGCCTGCGGTACTCTGGGAAGCATAAGGACACATAGCCCAAATAGCATTCTCAGAATCACAGAATGTTAGGAGTTGGAAGGGACCTCGAAAGATCATCTAATTTAGCATTCATCTCTGCTTGTCCCTGAAGGTACTTCTACAGTGTTATTACTACAAACAATATTTTCTGGGCTCATAAAAAGGTCCCTAGTACACCCAAACAGGAATGCAAACTGAAGTGACTATGTGGTCCTATGCTCTTTCAAACACACATTCATAGGTATGTCAGCCATAACCTCCACCGTCACATTCATCTCCAACTCGTTTCAGCTTATCACATGACTACACACTCCTAATAATTTCCTTATCTCCACTAATAACCAGTCCAGGACTTAAAAAGTGTACCAAGACATGACAATTAATCTCCAGGTAAAAGCCTCATTTAATGCCAGGTTTGCTGACTCAGACCAGAGCCAGAGACTTTCCTCTGCCTAATCTTAACAAAATCCCACAAACCACCACCCTGCAAATGTAAGAGAGTAAGAGAGAATTACAGAAGGTCTTGCACCTTGATACAGTGCTGCAGGGTAAAGCATTACACCAGCCACACAAGTAAAGAAACTTACTGAAGAGAAGCACTGTCAGACCCTGAGAACAGAGAGAACACAGAGAAGAGCTAAAACCACCACACCACTTACATGAAGGGGGGTTGGACTAGATGACCTTTAAAGCTCCCTTCCAACCTATTGCATGCTATGCCTTTAAACTGGTAGATTTAGTGTGGTTCCTCTTAATCGCGAGCTTGAGTGGTTGCAAACAGCTTCCAGTCGAAAAAAGAAGAGAGAGAGAGG
>VXBZ01008836.1:46950-64918 GCA_013399135.1 Heliornis fulica | reverse complement strand
AGAGAGAGAGAGAAGAGAGAGAGAGAAGAGAGAGAGAGAAGAGAGAGAGAGAAGAGAGAGAGAGAAGAGAGAGAGAGAAGAGAGAGAGAAGAGAGAGAGAAAGAAGAGAGAAAAAGAAAATTTTTGCTTCAAAGATACAAAGAAAATCCAGAGAACCCAACCACACAGTACCAGGCTAAAGAACCACAACCCAACTGGCAAAGAAAACCCCCTCAAAGGTAGACATTTTAACCAGTGGTGTCTAAAGCAGACATGTTTGCAAGCCTCCTTCAGCACATGGACCCCATGCAGGAATGGTGGCAGATGTCATCTCTCTTCAGGGTTATGCCACCAAAGCCCATGGCTCTCGCACCACGGAGTTAGGATGCAAAAGAGCTGCTTGTTCACCATTTTTGAAACCATCACGCTGCAGCACAGTAAGGATCAGCTGCAATGTCATCTTCCCCATACTTCTGGATCAAGGTGTAGAAGGTCTAAGCTGGCTTTCTCTCCTCACTCTAGCGTTGTTGTTACTTAAGGTAACAGGGAGACCACTCCTAAGAGTGTTTAAGCAGTGTGTCTCACAAGCATCCCTTTTTATAGCTCAAGAGCAGATGCAGCTATTCTTTTTTCCCCAAGAACTTACATTTAACACGCCTTAACACGTTGCTCCTTTAGTCTCCCTCCTTAGACCTTCTTCAGGATCTGCAGCGAAACCGTGAGCATGTCGGGGTAAGAGGGAGGATCAGTCTCAAATTGCCACTCTCCTTGGATTTCAGCTCTGAGGGCTGCACTCTGCACTAAAACAACAAATGGCGTTTAACTCTCCCCTCCTGCTCTTGAGGTGCCAGCGTGTAACTCAGGGCTCTGCGCTGCCAAGTGAGGATGACAATGGTGACATGGCACAAAGAAGGTGGATACGCTTCAGAAATCACAGTCCCCTGGCTGCCCGCTGAGCAGGAATAGCTCCAGCAGCCAACAGCTATTCTCCACCACCACCTGGCCAAGGCACCGTACAGCTGATGAAGTCTTGTGCTTGTTCTCAGTCCATCCAAAGCACACCGACCCTCCCATGCAGGCCAGCAGCAACAGCAGATTTGGAGTCTGAAGACACTTTGCAACTAGAGCAAAACAGGCAACACCTGAAATAGGCACCAAAGCACCAGGGGGGCAATTAAGTTGTTTTGTCTATACAAGGTACGCCCTCACTAAGTAGCTCCTAACATGCTTGCCTTAATTCCCTTCCTCCTTGTTTTACCTCTCACAGCACATTGACTCCTCTTTGTACTCCCTTTTGCACATGTATTTCACCCATCTACCTCGCCCTCCAGCTTGACTGCTGTTTTGTCATCCAAGGAACTGCACTCATAGCAGCCACCTTCTCTCTGCAACATTGCTGTTCTCATCTCACTCTAAAATACACACTGGCTTTCACTCTAAAAAACACACTGGCTTTATTATCTCTCTCCCCTATTTTGTTGTTGATGTTGTTGTTGTTGTTGTTGTTGTTGTTGTTAACCTAGTGAACTGAAAGCCATTTTTTTTCGTTCTGGACAGGGCAGAAACAAAGCAGGTCCATCTGTTCTTCTTGCAGGATCAGAGGCAAAAATACTTCATGGATTCCCAAAAATTACATCTCACTTTTCAACAGTACTGACAGCTCTGAAAGAATAACCATATTGTAATTACTTTTTTAAAATAACTCAGAGACACAGATAGTTGTGCTCTGGCAAGGGCAACACTGACTCAGGGCCCTTTCCAGACATTATTATTTGGATATTAATGCAGGGACTACATTGCCCAGAGGGACTGGCCCCAGTACTGCAAAGCTGTGCTAGAAGAGCTTTGATTTCTTTATGCATGCGGTGCTTGGGGGTGTCAGCAGAATGCCATAGGAATATGAGATGACCCTAAGAGCCACAACAACAAGATTTATGTACAAAACTGATTCAGGATCCAATGTTGCAGAAATTTCATGATCTTTGTTCATTTATAAACCTGCTCTGATAAAAGGGTTCCAGACTATGAAATTTTAACATTTTTGGCAGTGATCTTAGGGACAATAGGGATGGCTCAATTTAAATCCCTTGTCCAGAGTAGTTTGTAAAGTTATTGTCTCTGCAAAACCTTCAAATATGTGATTAGGATGAGATTCATTTCACTTACAGTTAGTGTTTATAATGTAGCTCCAATTATAGATGGTGGAGATGTATTTATTCAGTATCATCACTGGTGATCAGGATGTGATTTATTTGTGTCATCATCTACTTCAGGATGAGTTGAAGAATCACGATTACTCCTATAGCAGTAGTCTATACTGGCAACCGAGGAGATCAAAATGACTCAGCCATGTTTAGTCCAAAGAAATCCAGAGCAATTACTATTACTGCTACTACTTACACTATGTTTCATTATGATGTTTACAATCCAGTTAAGAAACAAGTTTATTTCTTTTTCCTGAGTTACTTCATCATTTGTTTGCTTATCAGTTGCTAAATTAAAACCAAACCCAGTATATTCCTCATTAAAACTCAAAGTCCTGCTTAATCACTAGTCAGTAATGTGCAGAATTATTTATTTAAGTCTATATTTTGCAGTTGAGCTACAGCCTATGGCTGTGTGTCAGAAAATTCTCCAAGTTTTGCTTAAAAATGACAAGTGAGAAATTGATAATTTATTGTGTGAATTCTTCCAGCAGATTTCTGCTCCCCATTAGGCCTTATCTATAGCCTGAAATTATCTATCATCATCTTCCAACTGTTGCTATATCATCATTTATGCAATCAAAAAAAATATCTCTGCTATAACAGAAACTCCCAGTCTTCACAGCCTGGAACAAACATTGATGGAGCACTCAGATTAATGCTTGTAAACGCATTATCTACTCTAAGTTGCTTGGAAATTAACTCATGATAGAATAAGTGAAAACAAGCACCACCAATGAAGGTGAGCACTGACACATTTCCATCTGCCCAAAATCACTTTTCTTCATTCATCCTAATAATATTTTCTTTAGAGTCACTGTTTCCAGTGACATGTTTCCATAAGACATTATGACAGAAGGGATTTTTTATGGTCTCCAGCAAAATCTTGCTTTGGAGGTGATCATTTCCAGGTCTCTCGGAGCAACATTATGTTCTCATCCCATCTGCTGGGGAATGTGGTGATACAGGCAGTAAGCCACAGAATTCAGTCCCGCCTCTGCTCACCCATGAGAGAAAGCTGATGTCCATTCATTGTTATATCAGAGGCTCCCATCCTTTGGGGTTGTTTTGTAGTTAACTGCACTGGCAGCAAATGGAGCTGTAAACCAGGACCTTGGATTAACATCCTGACTTGGACCAACAGCTTTAGGTATGGTTCAGGCTGTGTATGAAGTAGCGTACAGATCCTGGATTAGCTGTAAGTGGTGCTCCTAACCACCTTCCTCCTGCCACTGAAACCAGCAAGGCAGAACAAACTCAAAACTCCAGTTTGTACTCTTTCTTGGAGTAGAGAGAGGCATCCACCTCCACTTCATGTTCCATCTTCGTGGAGAGAACAGCTGAGTCACCGTAAGAAATCTGTTACCTACGCAGGTCATCAATAAATCACTCTTTCCCTAACACCACCATCACCTCTAGAGCAAAGAGTGATCCGGAGCAGTGACTCAGAAGTGTGTGGGTCTGAATCAGAACAACTCTAAGAGCATCTCCTACCGTGGTGCTGTTTGCGTAGGGACTAACTTTGGGATGTGCCCAAAGTCACACGCAGCAGTACCTTACCACTAGATGCTAAATTCATCATCAGGGAGTTGTGCAACCAAAAAAGAAACACTAATGATGATGACACAGAAGGTAATTAATAGAGAATTCCTGAACCTAAACTATCTTGCACCATATGGAAAAAGTAATTCCTATCGAGTGCCTACTCTGAGGGAATTAGAGGTACAACCTTAATACTGACCCAGGTAAACACAATGTCAAAGTACAGTAAGTTACAAAAAGTATGAAAAAGACCCAAAAGTAAATACAAGTATGTCTGGTGAGACACAAATTGTCACATCAGCTCTGTCAACCTGCTATCAGCACTCAGGCCAACTGAATTTCAGTCAGAATGAATGCTACTGTCATAGTGACACACAGTATGAAAGGATGAGTGGTTGCACAAAAAGCACAGCTGGATGATCCAGTGATTGGTGCCTTCAGCAGTGAGGTGATGAACACCACCAAAGGAAGATGGGATTGAATGAGGAAAGGAAAAGGAGGAAGAGGTGGGAAAGTCATGAGGAAGAAGTGTAAGGATAAATGACTGAAGATTGAGTGACTCTTCTGAATGATAAAAAAATCCATGGAAATGTTAAATTAAAGGAGCATCGGTAAAAAAAATGAGAAGTCATTGGGAAAGGTTTCCTAGTTTCAACTAACACAACTGATTACACTGAAAATTATCCCTTGCATTCCTCAGTGTCACTACTCCAAATATAGGCACCACTGGTGCTTGTTAGCCTCGTGCTGACCAGCTTGCTTTGTGGTTAATCACGGAATTACAGAACATGACGAGGTGGAAGGGACCTCAAAAGATCATCTAGTCCAACCCCCCTGCTTGAGCAGAATCATCTAGATTAAATCACACAGAAACGTGCCCAGATTGGTCTTGAATGTCTCCAGAGAAGGAGACTCCACAACCTCTCTGGGCAGCCTGTTCCAGTGGTCTGTCACCCTCACAGTGAAAATGTTTTTCCTTGTATTCATATGGAACTTCCTATGTTCCAGCTTGGACCCATTGCCCCCTGTGACCATCACTGAGAAGAGCCTGGTTACGACTTTCTGACACTCACCTGTTACATATTTATAAACATTAATTAGGTCACCGCTCAGTCTCCTCTTCTCCAAGCTGAAGAGATGCAGCACCTTCAGCCTTTCCTCACAACAAAGATGTTCCACTCCATCATCTTGGTGGCCCTGCACTGGAGTCTTTCAAGGAGTTGTATGTCCTTCTGGAACTGAGGGGCCCAGAATTCAGAGTACTTCTGGGCAGAGTAGCAGGGGAGAAGGACCTCTCTTAATCTACTAACCACCCCACTTCTAACAGACCCTAGGATACCATTGGCCTTCCTAGCCACGAGGGCACACTGCTGGCTCATGGACATCCTGCTGTCCACCAGGACCCCCAGGTCCCTTTCCCTTATGCTCCTCTCCAACAGAGCACCTTGGACCTATACTGGTACCTGGGGTTGTTCTTCCCCAGATGCAAGACCCTACACTTGCCCTTGTTATATTTCATTAATATAAGGATTGCTTCCTCCACAGTGTGCTTACCTGCTCAACAACTCTGTCTAGATGTTACATCTCAGTCCATGTATATTCAGGACTTAATGGAGCGGGAAGGGAAGAAGACTCTCCATGACTCAGGGCCTAGAAGCCTACCCATAATGGGAAATGCATAAAACAATATATTCTATGAAGTGCAACCAAATCTATCACCACTTACAACATAAAGTGGTTTGAATGTTGGAGATGCACAAAGCTTAACTGGACAGAGCACTGAGCAACTATGTCAACACGCCTTGACTTTGTGTGGAATACTGAAAGGCACCAACTTCGATTGTGGTGAATCGAAGACAAGTTTATTAACAACCAAGCAAGCTTTTATACCTTCTAGAGGGCTGGAAGCCTTCAATCAGGTTTCAGTACTTTTCCATGGTTATACACAGTTAACTCCCCGAAGTGCAACTTCCTTACCTAGAGTGTTGTCCAGCACTAATTGACTCTCATTAAGATTATAAAGCGTATTATCTCCCAACATACCATAACACACAACACTACAGGGTAAAAAGCCAGCCCCAACAGTCATCCAGGCACCAAAGCCACAAGGTCCTATGCATTCCATCTAGTGTTTGTACTGTTTTGTATCTTGGTCCCACAGTCCCTTCCCAACAATTATGTCTCTTTCTCAGAGCCACTCTTTGTCTCCCACAACTTTGAAGCTAGGCCTGCTCTGCAGATTGAACTGGAAACCTCTAAACCCTTCCAAACTCAATGGTTTTATGATTGTCAACTCCCTCTCACAGACCCAACATTAGACATAACGTACACCAAGAAATGGCCAGAAAGACGGTGCGTTGCTTTCTCAACTCCCCCAGCTTTTCTGCACTGTATTTATTAATTAAATAACTGTAATTGCTAACTAAATAACTGCATTTAGGAGGGAGGAAAGAATCTCTCTAAGCTTTGGGGAACAGGGAGGGAAGGAAAGACTCCATGCTTATATAAGCTCATGACTTGATGGAAACATGCCATGAACACCATGGTGTCAGTACTGGCAACTCAGGGACAGGTTGGTGACCAGTTACCTTGCCAGGGAATCTTTATGTCTCCTATTTATGCCATTCCTCAAGCTTGGAGGAGCAAGTTTTTTTTACTTGGAGGGCAAGTTTGTTGTGGCAGGAAAGTACCTCACCAGAGGTGCAGGACCTTGACCTTGGCCTCTGGCACTAGCAGAATATCAGTAAAAAATGAAAACATTTTGTAGTGAGTCCAGAAGCAGCTTGCAGTACAGCAGCTAAATCCAATAGTTCCTCCAGCTTTAATAGGTTTACTCTACATTTGCACTGACATGACTAAAAGAGGTTGCTGGCTCAGTATTTCTGCAAAAATAATCAAAACACAAACTAGCAGCTGTTAAAGAAATACATCACCACCCAGAAATACTTCCTTATGTCAGGGCATCTTCATGCATTCAAATTTTGTATAGTTCTCCAATGATTTCAGCATTAGGTTCAATTATGCTAGTGTACTGATTCAGCTGGTGTACAGAAGTGAGTATTTTCTCTAAAATACTGAGTGTGCTTACATATCTATGATGTCTCCAGCTTTACTGAGAAAACTATAGCACATAAAAAAAAACCCCAAAACAGTCTAATCATGTGAAGGTGATCATGAATGGCCATCATGATCACCTTCATTCAGCCAAGGCCATCCAAATTGACATTCTATATTTGCTAGAGACTTCATAAGGGCAATGTTTGTAAGCCACTCACAAAGAGGTATTTTAGTCCCTAAGACACTTTCTATAAAGAAATGATGTGCTTTGATTGATTTGGGAAGCTAATTTTGAGTGGTGAAGACAAGAGGAGCAATGCAGTTGGACACAAATCCAGGAATAGGAATAAGCAGGACTGCTGCTGGCAAACTCCTGCTGCTGTAACTGCTTTGCCCAGGTAAATCCCGAATGGCCACAAGGAGATGGAGGGGAAAACAGTGTCAATCACAGTTCTTGGATTTGAAGCTTGGTACTTAATTCTGGGTTTGAGCATGACCTCAATATCAATTCCAACTGTGATTATAAATCAAGCACAAATTAGTGGGAGGGCTCAGGGAGAGAGACTCCATATCAAACCAGAGAACAAAGGGAAGGTGGAAGGGTAAACTCAAGACTCTCAAAAAGCACCTTTAAGCTACTGAAATAAGTAGGATGATGAAATTGAAGACACCAACTATATCATCACATTTCTCTTTACTGTAATGTAGGCCTGTCATGGTCTGGGATAACAAGCAGACACTTATGCACAGCTCTTGAGGAAAGGGAACCAGAATTTTACGTTGAGCCTAATATTAATAAAAGCTTACGTAATAATAAGCATCATATTCCTCTTACCTTTAGAGGTAGGACTTATCTGTCTGAAAGTAGCTTTTACTGCAGACATTTCCCAGAGATCAAGTCACCTCAGCTACTGCTATAGACGATAGAGAGTTGTTCAGTTGAGCTGAAGCTGTGATTTATCTCCATGTAAAGTAGACCCCTATATCTGGTTGGATAAATTGTGCCATAAAATCTATTGAGTGTATTGACTAGATCTCCATTGACTATGAGGGGTACTTAAATACCTACTGTGCACACAGACCCGTACATGAACGTACCTAAATTCAGTTATCATAATGTGGCTTTGATTTCAGCTTCTCAGGTCAGGCGAAGAGTTTTCCATTTCTCAGGTGCTTTCAGTGTAGATACCTAAATTCACATTAGTGACTTGAGGTCTCCTTTGCAGGCAGTGAAAAGTTTCAAGCACTGCAAGAAGTGATTAATTTCACCTATTATAAATCACCTTTAGGATGAGATTAATTGCACTCCAGAAATTTCTATTTCCTTTTTTTTTCCCCTAGCAGCTATAAAAGAGTGCAGGAAGCTATGTCAGGTAAGGCACTACATGGATGCGTCCCAGTGCAAATGTGGGGAGACAGCCTCTTGAACCCTGAGCAGGGAAATACAGTTCTTTTATGTAATTCTGTAGTGAAGAGAGTAGCATATTTGAGAAGGCACTATGTGCCAATGTCATATCTTGAGAGTAAAAACTGCCATCAGCATGCAGCTGTCAGATCCCACCTCTGCACATTGACACTGGACCCCAGAACTGAGAAGCTACCGCAGCAACATCTATAATAACGAGGCAAAAATCAGGAGATTTGTCTAAATATTAGCAACAACACAACTAGCAGTATGTTCTTCTGTGCTGTACACTAATCACTAAAGGTTAAGTAATGCATGGTTCTTCCTCCTGGATTCATACCACAGGAAAAAAAAAAATTTTTGTTAATATGCTGAGATGTGGGGCTGAAGTGTTTGAACTTCCATGGGAGTTTGCTCAGCACAAGAAGTGTTGAAAGGGAAAAGGCAAACAGGGAATAGAAAATAAAATGTTAACTGGACCCTCATGTAGGTTGAAACCTCTACTCTTTCAGTGGGGTGGGATCTCTTGGGTCTTTACCTAAGTTAAAGACCTTATCCCAAAGCACAGTTGGTTATTGCATAGTCTCAGGAGGATATTCTCAAGGTGGTAAGACCTCTTATGTAATGATTGTCTAATCTATTAACCCAGAGTTGCTCAGTCCTGCTCTCTGTCCATAAGCTGGCATGACCGGTGTCCATATCACTGTCCACACTTGCCTCCAAAACAGAAGCCACATGTAGACTCCTGCCCAGAGTGGTCCCAGGTTGGCAGCAGCCCTTGATCTGTGCCCAGTCATTTAGCTGTCTCAAAATCAAACCATGGCACGGGTCTTTCAGCAACTGTGGTTTTGGCCAGTGTGTGCCACTGCTCAGGACATCCCTGGCGTGGCTTTGCCAATGAGTCTAGATATAGTTAATGGCCAGGCATGAGAAAAGCTGCTGACATATCTGCAGTGCAAGGATGGTTCTGAGCTTTGGCCCTGTGCATATGGTGTAGACAGTGTCTGAGCTCTGATCAGGGAGCTTCGTCCAGTTGTGTGCACTGAAATGGTTGCAGCACATCTCACAAGAGTAGAAGTGTTAGCAAAAGTAGAAGAGCAAATTCCAGTTTGTGTAATTACCTTCCTAAATTAATTCCCCTGCAATTTCAATCAGCTGCTCTTGACATTCCCTCCTCAGGGTTTAATCCCTCCTCATAAATGCTCCAAGTGGTTCACGGAGAGGCATGAGGGGAACAAAGATAAGCAGAGCTGATGCTGCACTGCTCAGAGCCTGGTGGGCAGCTCCCCACAGTGTGCTTTGGGCATTTCACTATCAGTCCCTCAACAGCTGTACTTGCTTCTCCTCCATCCCCACCAAAAACAGAAAATTTAGATTCTCTATATTTACAGTCATTGGGGAATACCTGTAAAGAGTCCTCTGGCTAAGGACTAACATCTCTGTCCTTCACCTGAAGTTAGGCATAACCAAACCTAATGGCTCCTACAAAACATGTAAGAACTAGGACTTGGATGGATTGGGGCATTCAAGCTTTCAGCATTGCTTTAGCTCTGCTCTAGTGGTGAATGGCAGTAGGAGCACTGAATTACTTTGTTACATGACTTAACCATGTCAAAAGCATGAAAAATCTGAGATGGGAAGATTACAATTAAATGCATATCACTGAACTAAACGAATAAACACAGCCCAACATCCAGGTCTGAACAAAAAGAAACGAGGAAAAATCTGCTGGTTTGAAATAAGTGCAATATCTCATAAAATCTTAGTTCTGGTATTAATTCGGATGACCAGGACACACTACGTGAAATTAAAAAAAAAACTGACTTCAGAGCTATAAATAAAGCCATAACAAATGATATTGTATTAACCAGGAAGGGGGGAAGTTGCTATTCAGTGAAATGCTGAATGGATTTTCTTAGTTCTGGTCTTATTAAATGCTTCCTTAATGACCCATAAAAAGAATTAAATTTAAAGTTAACAAAATTACGAGGTACTAATCTGGAAAGTGATCAAAACACCAGTGAGAACAGAAGAAAGTAGGTAAGAAAAGCATCTGGAATTAAAAAACACCACTGGAGAGTCAAGTTGACAATCACAAGCTCTAACAGCTTGGCAAAGGTATGAAAAAATACACCCATTCAGCTCTCAGCAACAACTTTGGAAACGGGGAGGACAAGTGAGATTCAAGTACCTATAAAATTAAATAATAAAGTCTGTAGAGTCAGAGGAAGCAAAAGACAACAGCCAGCCCAAACAGGATTAGGATTCCTCCACGGCCGCTGCAATACGATGGACCTGTAACACTACACCACCATGTACCAGCAACCTAGAAATAGTAAAGCAGGAAAGACTTTGGGAAGATTAATGCGTGTAAGAGAGGGAGTAAGAGCAGATGCCACCTCAAGAGACAGCAGATGCATCTCATGTCAGAGCCCCAGCACCTCTCCAAACTGAGATTTAGCAGCGCTGAGTATCTGCAACTCCACTTCAGCAAGGTTTTTAACACAAACAAGCAAAAGGCAGCACTTCTAAAGAGGGAAAGGTGTTATCCTGGTGACTATAACCAGAGGTGGTTATTAAGGAACAGGAGGGATGAAGGCCCGTGATGGATCCTGTGGAGAACTATAGCTTCAGAGGATCTCATGCAGCCCAAGCAGAGCAGCAAGTTGGCTGTGCAGCGTAAGATGATGTCACCAGGTGCTGCTTTCCAGCACATCTCAGCCACACTCTTCTGCTCTGGACGACCTCGATGTCATCTGGGGTAGGTTCCTCCTGATACCAGCAGGGCTTTTTACTTGCTCCAAGTTAAACATGCCCTCAAACAGTTTGCTCACTTAGGGCTGGGGAAGGCAATTTTCAGATTTCCAGCCTGAAAGTTCTCCCCAATGTGCCTTTTTCCAAAGTAGGTTACCATGAAGCTAAATATCCCTGGGCATGTCCTTCTTTCCAAAGAAAATGCTACAATTCCCAGCTATCATCCTAAAACAGAAGGCAGCAGATACTTAACAGCTCTTGTGGACCATATTCCTTGTAAAACTATCAATATTTAAACTATCACGTTTAATACAGTATCTGCAACAAGTAATAGCAGATGCAATGTCTCCATGGCTCCATTCCTTCGGTGAAGTTCTGTGCACATGAAGGGAATATAGCATTATTAAATGCACGAACAAGAATTATTATTTATTTATACCATGCAAGGCTGATCGTGGCAGTATCCAACCACCCAGCTGTTTAGCTATAAGGTCACCGATCTATTATGTCTCTAAACAAGAAATAAATGATCTTAACACTCTCTTGACTGATTTTGTTTGGAAAGCTTCTTCCTGCTTTTAAATTAGATCCAAATTACTCAAGTCTAAACCTTGCTCTCGGAAATGCATTCCATCACCTGACCTTGCGCATAGACCACAGAGATTGAAAGGACTTTTTACTGGCCAAGGAGTACAGAATTGTGCTCCACATAAACGCACAGGTTTGCACGAGGACTAATGTATGAATGAAGAGGATTTAATCAAATAATGTATGAAGGCAGGGAGCCCCAAAGAACAAAAAGATGCCAGGTGAGTGCTTTTGCTATTGCTGGGACACCTGCCTGTTCACTTACACACACTCAAGCATACTATGATATATAACTGGCGTCATATGTATGTGAGGACTTTTTCATCCAGCTGTCAGGAATAGCCTTTAGTTGCTTCTTTTTCCATTAGATTTGTTTTGAATGTTTCTATAATATGCACCAAAGGAAGATGAGCATAGAAAATCTCTCCCTGTTAAATTTTCAAACTGTGTCCCTAATCTCCATCTCAGATTAAAGCAAGAGTAAAACCAGTGTGGCCTCTCTGCCAGGCAGCTGTCCCAGAGATGCCCAAACCCTGCTGTACCCCATGAGGATCTGACGTTTACTGAGAGGAGCAAGAGAGGCACAAGAGGAGACCAGGATGGATTTTACGAGCTGAGTGGTACCTCCAAGCAGAACCCCAGCTGCTGTGCTGGAGATACTGCAGTAAATCCAGTCCTGTGCTTTACCGATGACGATAGTGCCTCCAGGACTGTCACAGCAGCACTCAGACAGTGCCACTCTTCACTTCCAAGTTTCTCAAAGGAGAAGAAAAACATGGCTTGCTGGCTGCTGGAGGCTATTTGCTCTATCACCTCTCATCAAAATGATGACAATCGGGACTGTTCAGTTCGACAGAAGTTATGCCAGGGGCTCTGACTTCTTATTGAGGGGTTTATTCCTGGGCTGAGCTGACGGCATCACAAAACCGGCTGCTGAGTGTTCGCTGCCACTGGCAGCACCGATGCTCACCCAGTGGTCACATTCCCTCATTCATTACTGTCCACGGAGGATCTTTCCACCCATCCGGAGGAGGCCGCATTGCTCCATCACATGGTGTGAGCAGGGGTTTTCACTTGCAGAAGGGCACTTGGGGGACCCTGTCCCCAGGAGTTTGGGGACACTGAGGCACACGTCTGTGCTACAGGCAGCCGTTTGCCTGCAGCTCAGACAAGCCCATCAAGCAGGCATGAGGCAGCACCAAAACTCAGGAAGTTAGCAGCGTAGCCATGGCAACGCCGAGCGCATGGGCTGACTGACCTGACCCACGGGCACCCACTGCAGGAGTGGGTCTCATCGGCACCAACGGTCTAGCAAGGAGATAAAGGCTGTAGGTGAAAACCTATCCACTCCCACCAAAGGTCCAGGTCTGAGTTTCACAGGTAGTCTGGGTGCTTAAACAAGTGCTGGGCACCTACGGGGTGCTAAGGCGATTCCAAACCTATGGCTGGGGATCACAACCCACTGATATACACCCACAGCCTGTGGCTTCCCCAGGCTCTGCTGCCCCTTCTCGTTCCTACCAGCAAAGCCCACCTTTCAGCAGCTGGTGACCACAGCTTGCTATGCCGACTGACCCCAGCAGCTGAGATGACACAGTCGTCGTGTCTCACTAAACCGCATGCAAACCCAGGGCAGGCTCCACAAGCCTCGATGGAGATGCAATAAGGAGAAGTGTGTGGTGAGGTCTCCAATGACTAAGACTTCATTATTTTTTACAAAGTATACTGAAGAATATTTATCCGTGCATTACGATGAATTAGCATAAATAATTAAAACAGAACTCGTACTGGTGAACATATAAGCAAAGGGCACTTGCTAATGGACTGGGCTTGCTGCTCTGGGGACTCACTTAGACACAAGTCTATGCCAAACAGGCCATTCATATTTGCCCTCCTTTTTACCTGGAGCCTGTTCCCACCTCACCCCAGATGGCTGACACAGTCTGGTGCATCCGTGCATCTTACAGAGCATCTCCTGAGGGGCAATGAGGAACACAATGCAAAGTCCCCAGACCTTCAACCTGTTCCCCAAGTCCCTCAATACTCTTTTCTGCAAACAACCCATCCAGGATCAGTCATGCATGAGGTGCTCACAGGTGCTTCCTGGAAATGCTGGTGATTTGATGGATGTCATGACTCTGCCTCCTTTAGTTACTGCAGGTATTAAGTGGTATTGAAATAAGATTGCATGGCAAACAGGGAAAGGTTTTCAAGTGTTCCCCATGGTTTCCCTCTCTCATCAGCAGGTAACTCATGGTGATCTGCACCAGCAGAGCGCAGCCAACACTGCACACATTCCCCAGAAAAGAAACTCTAATCCCAAGCCTTTTTCCTGGTCTTATATTTCCATGACAGTAAAGGCTGCAGCTTTCTCGGAGGGTGGTGTGAAAATAAGAATATCACTTAGTTACCTCTCCTTCGATCTCCCTTTTCTTTAAGTCAGGTTGAAAATTTTCCTCAAATTGCAATTGCAATCTTGATCTGTCTTTTGTTACCTTTCTGGACTCCGTCCATTATCCACCAAATAGTTTGTGCTTACAATTACAAATCTTACTTGTTTTCAAGTTTTCATTTGATTCATTTATGCTTCTGTGTGTAAATAAAGCATCTGGATGGTGCATGGAGGTGAACAGCTCTCCAGTCAGTCCCCCTGGCCAAAGTACACATCCCACGAGGCACAACCACAGGGGTTTCCTGCAATATATTGTGCTGCCTAGCAAGAAAAATACAGTACATCCTGGGAACAGCAGTTACATCTTCAGGGAGACTGGCTCAGAAAAGAGCAGGGATAGAGTGTAGCCTGACCTGCAGACCCCAGGGGACTTTCACAAATTAAATCTCAAAGCTTCAACCGGATTTTAATTTATTTTTAATTTTTTTTACGGAAAGTGTTCAGTGGGGGTTTAGCTTTCCAGAGCTATTTTTTTTTCATGGGAAAATCAATTCTTCTACCATCTTTACCATTAAGATATTGCCATATTGACAAGAAGTCTGTGAACCCTGGTGTCCTAGCAGAGGACTTCATGTGTGTTAGGGAAATCTGTCTGGCAGATCTGCCAAAGAACAAATGTTTTCAGATGGCAAAGGAAACAGCTTCTTTGGGATGGAATCACCTTTTTATTTGCTAGAAGGGCAGGCTTGGACAAATTCACTTGTGCAGAACAAGAAGGAAGGAAGAATCACAAGAAAAGTATATCGTGTCACTTTCAGTAAATCAGTGTTGGTGAAGGCTGAACAGTAAAATTGCCATCACGAATTTCTTCCTTTTTTCCCCTGCATCTTTGTCCCTAGGGTTTGTTAGGGACAATCTTTCTTATACATTCTCATTAAATGATTTCAATACATTGAATCATTTCAGCAGGTCTAACCCCCCTGAAACCTAAGTGAGCATTTACAACAGGGAATGCATCAAACTTTATGCATGTGCACGTTGTAAGTGACATACACAAAGGACTGTGACCTCTTTGCAGCCATATGGGCATCTCTGTTCGGTTTAACAAGATCCCATCTGTATCACCTTTTTAAAAGTTCTGGCATTCAAAGCTTTTGCAAAACCCTTTCCTTCTCCCACACCCTTGGTGTGTCTTGAAAGTTGGCAACCCTCTTTCATCAGCAGCTTCCCACCTCCGAAATATTGAGATTCTGGAGTCTTTTGCATCAGTTCTTCCTTAAACATCTCTGAATGCTTGGATCTCTGCAGAATTCATCACATCCACCCCTGCTGAAATTCCTTTGGCCCTCAGCTGTTTATTTTCTGGGATTTCTCATATATGAGAGCAACCTTCTTATTCTTAATTTGGTTGCACATTATCACAAAGTTATTTAGAAGACCAAGACAATGTAACATGTCATTAGAATAAATGGGACTTCAAAATTAAAACAGCTGCTAATTTTAGATTTTATGGAAAGGCTGCTAATCTCTCACCTACCCAGGAGAAAGTGAAAACTCTTCCAGTGTGAAAAGAAATGGAGAACTGCTGGGATGACACTATGTAGTGTCACAGCAGCACCTCCAACATGACAAAGGCTCCTTTTTAGAAGGAGAAAGGTTAAAAGAATTAATTTAAAAGCAAGAACAAAGACTCTGGATACCAGCTTAGGTGCTGCTTCCCCACTGCTCCTGCTCTTGGGGAGGTCATCATTCTCCAGTTGCAGGAATGAGCTCTGAAGCCTGTCAGCAAGATCTCAGCACACTCTTCTATGACTTTAGGCAGTTTTCCTTTGAAGGGTTTGAGCCTATAGTGAGGTAGGAATTCACAACTTCTACTGACTTCAAGAGGAGCTGAGACTGAACAGAATGCAGTATGGCCAACAGCAGCATGGGACTGCTAAGCCCCCGGAGGGTGTCCAGGGAGGGGACGGGATGGGGTGTCTGTGCTGGGCTGAAAGACCAGGACTTCTGTATTTTACTTCCTCTAAGGATAAAGACTCCTTAAAGTGGCTTTTTTTCCATCAACAATGAATTTGACACTGACCATTAAGAAAACTGCTCTTGAATTCAGTGAGAGCAAGTCAATCACTCCGTTGTGCAGGACTGAGTAGTCACCAAAGAGAAGTTGGCTAAACAGAACATCAGGTCCCCTCCTAAGAAGGATCAAACCTTACAAACTTGTTAGTAATTCTCCTGTTCTGTGATCCATATAGCATAAGGATCTTAATGCTAATCACACATCCAGAGAGATATCTAAAACTAATGTTGTAACTTGGAAATTCCTATAGCACTGCAAGCAGGTGTGAATCTTCCCAGCTCACAGGAGCCTCTCTAGACTCATCCTCTGTCTTACTGTTTAGATCAAGTCATGAGCGCAGCATGGATTTGACCCGGCTGCCACAGCTGTCCACCAAGAGATGCCAAGTGCTCACAATGCTCTGGCATGTGCTAGAGCCTCACTTAGGGTGTGGAGACATGGCTCTCCCCTTCAGAAAAGCAGCATTATGCAATACTGAGCAGGATCAAACTGCAAGCTCTGGACCATAGAGTCTTTGCAGCATGACAGACCCTGTTGTCACTCCCTACTTGCTAGCACCAGTTCTACTACTGCAAAAAGGGATGAAAGAACTCAAAAAGTGTCACGGCATCCAGTGTCCGCATTTTCACCAAAATTAAGCTGGGAAGCGAGAAAATGTATCCCAAGATGTAGTTTATGAAAACACCGAAAAAAGCAGGGCGGCAATACACGCAGCAGCACTTCAATAGTGAGCACTACCCAGGGCTAAATCCCTGCAAATATCCACATCTGCCTTAAGGTAAAAATCACAGCCCTACACTCAAAGTGTTTATTCACAATTGCAAGGACTACTCCGATGATGAGGAAGGACTTCTCAAGACCCAGCTCCAGGCTCACAGCTCATGCAGCCCAGAGCACTGTGTCTCTTGCAAAATAAAACATTGATTTCAGAGATCGCTGCTTAAATCCCCCATCCCATAGAGCTCTGTACACGTTACAGCATTAGAGGCAAACAGTTACACCATGATCACTGATAATCCCTTGTGTTTTCAAGCACATTCACAACACTAAAAACCACATTTATTTTAATACAACTCTGCCAACTCCATCCTATGCTGTAAGGAGATTTTTTTTTTCCACATTACTTAAGAAAACTTAAGGGAACGGAATTCTCAGGAACACATTAACAGAGGTCATTAGCTTGGCTCATCACTTCTGGGCCACAAACTGAGTTTGTTTCCTCCCCGGTTCACTCATGGCCAGTTTAAGTTGCCAGGGCTGCAACGCTCGGGCTCCGCAGGGTGACCCTGGACCATCACCCAATGGCTTTCACTTGACACTTTCAGCTGGGGGTCGGTTCGCTGGGGGAGGGGTGGTTTATAACACCTAGCTGAACCTCCCGCAGGTCAATGCTCTCAGAGTTTGGTCTTTCGGGCATCCCTGTCCTAGGGGCTGAGGCGGGCAAGCTCGGGCATGCCGCTCCGAGGAAACGCGGGTGAGAGGCACAGACTTAAGAAAAAAAACGTCGACAGGGGAAAAAAATAAAATAAACTAATAAAGCCACTCAGCAGCACCCCTCGTAACAAGACCCTTGCCGCCCCCTCCCGCCCCCTTTCCCCCGGCGCTGAAGCGAGCACCCCGAAGCGCTTTACGCCGAGAATGATAAAGCAAAACGGCTTCCCCGGGCGCATCTCCTCGGGGCAGCCCCCGGCGCAGCCCCCCGCGGCCCGGGGAGTCCCGCTCCGCGCTCCGCGTACTCACACGAAGGCGTGATAGAGCAGCGCCCAGCCGCGGGGTCGCTCCAGGGCGTCGTAGATCAAAGTTTGGATGCGGCGATACTTGGCGTGGTTCCGCTTCACCGGCCGGCTCAGGGGGGTCTTCGCCAGGAGCCCCAGCCCCGGCGGGCTCCGTTTGCCGCCTTCCTCCTTCCCGCCGCCCTCCAGCAGGAGCGTCCCGTCGCGATCGGTACCGGAGCCCAGGGCCAGCGAACC